>JAOYSI010000001.1:681632-695551 GCA_025775065.1 Hiodon alosoides | reverse complement strand
TTTTCACTTAGGGGTTTACTCACTTTTGTTGCCAGCGGTTTGGACATTAATGGCTGTGTGTTGAGTTATTTTGAGGGTACAACAAACTTACACTGTTATACAAGCTGTGCCCTCACTACTTCACATTGTAGCAAAGAGTCATTTCTTCAGTGTTGTCACATGAAAAGATATACTCAAATATTTACAAATATATATATACACACATATACAGTGAGTGGCCACTTTATTCGAACCAAGCTAATGACGAGTTGCCCCTTATGCTTTTAGAACATCCTGAATCAGACAACAAGGTGTCAAAAACGTGGCACGAGGATGCTTTCGACTTCATCGGTTCCTAAAGTCGTAAACTGACTCTACTACGGGTAGCTTGTTCCATCTCATCCCACAGATGTTCAATTGGATTGAGGTTTGGTGACTGTGGAACCGTTCCTGAACAATCTTAGCCCTGTGTCATGGTGCATTATCCTGCTGGAAGAACCCATTCTCGGGTGGATACACTGCAGCTGTGAAGGGATGCACCAATATCAGCAACAATATTCAGATATCCCTAATAAATGTAATTATATTTAAGAGGGCCCTCCAAATTTATTCACACCCTTGATTTAAAATAGAAAGTTCAAATCAAAGAAACATGGGTGTGCACTGTTTATCATCTTTGGAAAGATGGTGTCTGTAAACAATGCAGACACACAAGCAGCAGTGTGCCAGGCACTGTCCACTCCACAGATGACCCCAAACATCCTCACCAAGCAACTGTAAGCCGTATGTAGCCTACAGTTACTCCTAGGAAACCTTTAGAGGGTGCTGTTACTTTGGTTTTATAATTGTAGATTTAACTTGGTCTCATATTTACAATTAAGAAGACTGAGATTAAAGTATAAGCAATTTTGCTGGTCAAGAGCTTTGTTCTTCACATGTGCGTCGGGTATATTCCTAGATAAAGAGACATACAAAAAGGAATAACAGATTTACATGTTTTATTATAAAACAGATAAAATATTTAGACATCTGAGGGTTTTTTTTCAGGTTAGTAGTTTGTGTACTTTATTTGTCTCGTTGAAGCAGCTCATCTGTACTTCTCAGCAAGCACAGCAGAAAAGGCAGAGAGGAACTTATCCAAGGCAGCATGGGCAACTGGTGTGAACTCCTCAGACATCCGGCAGGCTAGAGTCACTAGGATACAGTGAGACAAGAGCTGTAAGGGGACAAAGAAATACATTGCTTAGTAGGCCTTATACATTTTTGACTTTTTAGTCACTTTAAACTGGAAAGGAAAAATTGTCCAAAAATGACCAAAAATGTGTTTAATTTTTTTTTTTTTTAAGTAAAAACAAAAGTAACAGAATTCACTGTATACACATCTCTCTGTCCTAATATGTTGTCTGAGCTATACATTTAAAATGTGATCTGATTTGAGTACTGGCTCTATGGCAGGCTAGCGTGTTAAGTCTAGGTCTGATTCCAAAAAAAAAAGTACCTTGAAGTTGGTAGGATGTATCCTTAACTGGTAAGCATGCAGAGTGCTGAGCGGTGCCAATGTGGTGGTCAATGTGCCAATGTTCTTCGCCCCATCTGCTATAGCCAAGATTATCTTCTTACCGTGGCAACGAAGGTGGGCAGATCGAGGACTGATGTCCAAATGGCTAAAGTAGGTCTTGGTTTTAGGATAGCAAGTAAACATCCTATAGATAAAGTAAACAGAAAAACGAGGGTTCACAGAAGCATGAAAAAGTCACAAATAAAAAATAACATTATTGTCCTTGGAGTAAATTAATTGAAAGTGTGGAGGCGGTAATGACTTGAGGTAATGACTTGAGGCTAATATTATTAGTATTATGATACCCAGATAATTCCAGAGAAAGCTGCAGTACACAAGATAAAACTGTGTTTTACTGATATGAGACACACGTGTCGCTGCCTTTAGTAGAGTGGCGGCAGTTTTTTTCTACTAGCAATGTCTCGATTCGTACGTCGATGAAAATCGAAATTGCCATGTATGTGGTCGCAATGTCTGTATTTTCTCCATTTTCTGTTCCTACCGTTAAAAAATAAATCACAGCTTAATTTAATCTTTAAAAGCCTTAAAGATAAATACTTTTGGTGTAATTGTTATATTTTGAACGAAATGGGATATACTGAAATATTTTGCGTAAATATTTATTTAAAAAATATATATATTCAATGATCGACAAGCAAAAATATATTTAGCTTTATGGTACTCTCAACACGAAAGTTCGTTTTGGCTATGCGAACTCGTTAATTACTTTACTGTTAATTACAAACCAAATCAGCCTACTGAAAAAAACACACCAAGCAAACTTTTAAAAATATAACTCAACGTACCTCAAAAGAGATTCGGCACCAATTTCGTCAGCATACACAGCACATTTTTCCCAAATTGTTACAAGGAGCTCTTTTTCATGTTTGGAGAGCATTGCTGCGCTGCGCTAACTTGGTAAATTATGTCGACACTGCAAGTCTTATCCGTTTGCGCCAGAAACCACCAACCGGGACGCGCTGAGCTCTAGCTTTGCATTAAGAATGTCTCAAGGAACATTTCGTCTCAATTTGATTATTTATTATTGTAGTTTGAGTTATGACTTAAATCGTAATTAGTATAACACACATAATATGTGATATAATAGGCAGCATGAACAAAAACCTTTTCCACAACTTGGGCCATGGACAAGAGGCTTTTTCAGACGACGTAGACCAATCATTTGGCGGGTGAAAAAAAATGGAGACACCTACACCGAAGCGAGTTAGTTGTGTAGTACCGAACCAAATTACGTCGTTTTGTAAGGGTCTGCTTATTACCTAACGAACCATAAAACTTTAACAAGTATAACACGACATTGATTGATTGAAGTTAAATGATACATTTGTTATTTGATTGGTGTATAATGAAAAGAAAGTCATGGCTCTAACATTATAAATTCTGCTCCGAGAGGACAAAACCACACACGCATGCATGCACCCACGCACGCACGCACGCACGCACGCACGCACACACACACACACACACACACAAACACTTTTAAATTGATGAAATGTGTCAAAAATGAATGCAGTGTTTAATTTATCGCATAATTATTAGAAAGTTGCAGGGTACATTTTAATTTCACTCAATCCCATTCTCAATGAAAGCTGTTGCTTTAAATCCAGGTTTATTGGCATTGGCAATTACATCAACTGTTTAGATTTGTTTTGGTGATTTCCTCAATTCTTGCAAACAGTACATCACAACTATACAGAAGGGTGGAAAATATATGAAGTAGGCCTGATATAATATTTTGTCTTGTTAAATATTCAAACACATCAAATAAAAGGTATCAAAGAATACCATACTAAACTTGTTTTAACCTACTCAGCAGATTTGATGAAATCAAGCTGTTTGAAATACTGTAAACATTTTACAGCAACTGAGGTGGGATTTTCTGTTAGATCGTTTTAATATGACACAGTTATTGTCTTTCTCCAGAAACCTGTGCATTGCAAACAGAATCTTCCACAAAACCAACTCTTTTATAGGGATACAAGTTTATAGATGAGGGAGGTTCAGTTCCTAATTACAGAAAATGATTAATAAATAGCACAGGTGACAAACAGTGAAAAACAGTGAAGTGCTATAAAGAGGTTTAAGCGAAGAGCTAATGACAGTTTTGACCAAGTAGAAATACATATTACTCATATAATGCATCAAACTAAACCTAAAAAACTATATCCATACTTTCTACGCTTAAAAAAGAGAAGTTACAGTGTTTAATGCTATTCTCTCTAAATTGTCAAATGTTTATTAATAAACACTGCAGATATATTTCCGTCTTGTATTTAAATGAAAACACTGCTCTGTGTAGACGTTTTAATTTTTTTAATTAATATATAGGTTGATCACATAACGCTTAATTTAAAAAAAAACAAAATGTGTTCAAAAAGTGTTGCAGTTCCTACTCATAAACCTACGATTTTGACAAGACTGGTAAAGTCTGGGACCAAATCAAAGTATCTTATTTCTTCAACTCATCAAAAGAAGAAACAAAAGAAATTCTGTATTCTGAAGTACTACTAAAGTAGTATATAATACTACTTTATTAAATGTGATTATCGGATTGTCAGCGTTTTGATTTGGCCCCCGTTTTGCCAAAGGTTTGCGTGGTTTGACGCCTGAAAACGTATACGTTAATGGGCTTTTCCTCCATCTAGTGGATGTCAGTACGTTGCAAGTTACAGCGGACGGTATCTTCTGATAAACGTTTTAAATGAAATGAGCGTCATTTGTTTTTTGCTTTGATAGCAAAAGTTAACTGTTACACGTTTAAAATAAACAAATAACAAATCACAAATAAAAAACTTGCAACAAATTAGAAAATGGATTGCCCAGTGTTTGCTCAGTATTCAATTGAATAAAAACACAAACATTCTTCAGGGGCCATTTCAGATTCTAGAAAAAGTAATCGTTAAATTTTACATTTCGCTTAATTTTAGTATTATAACTGAAACTATATGAATATAACTGATAATCCTTAATTCTTGAAGTTCAAATGGTCAATATACACGCTTTAAATATATGTTGTTTTTAACGAAGTCCTCGAGTGCTTATCTGCGATCATTAACTGGTCATGCGCACAGGCGCCCCCTAGGCGTGCAATTCCAAAAGACTGATATAAGGATGAAGTTTGTTACATCTCATTCTTTCATTAATTTATTTCAAAGCTGCAGTTAAATTCTTACCACTACACCCTGGCAGATCATTTCCATTCCTCAAATCGCAGAGTACATACATACGTAACACCGAGCAAAGTTTACCGTGCTCCCCGAAAGGTACATAGAAAACGTTGAGTGAGCTTGTATTTAAGATAATTTTAAAGTGAGGTTTACGTTTATAAACGGTATCAGCATGGTCTGCAGCATATACTAATTCAAACACAATAAAATGTTTATAAATAAGATTGTTTTCACATTTCAATCAAATTGTATAAAAAAAATTGTAGTGATTTAAAATGAATATTGGTTGAACACTGATTAAGTTTAATTGATAAACACCGATTTTTTTAAGTGCAGCATACAAGTATCAGACACAATGATTCAAATATTTGTCGGTGTATTATTTTTTTAAAATTTGGCTTCGCTCAGATGTTTCTTATTGAAACCTATTGTCTTGTTTAGTATGATTTTTTTTAGCAATATAATGGTCCAAACTTTTAGGATGTTATATAAAGGATACTGTACTATATTGTTTCTAAATATAATATGCCATTATTATTATTATTAATATATTTTATATTATATTATTAGCTCGCTTACGTCGAAGGATGATTACTTTCAGGTGTCATACAAATAAGCATGACAAAAAATGGAAGTATTTCTTCTTCGTTTACTTTTTTATATTAACCACTTTTTAAATATATTATGGTAGGAGTGTATACTATTGGATATGAGAGAGTAGCCTATTTAAATGCCTAAAATATACCATTTGTCTCTCATTCTGATACATAAATTGATGTGAAAGAATTTCATTGTTTTATTGATACTTTCAATTTTCAATTAAACGCGATTTTTAAGTACGGAGAATGGTGGACTCCCAGAAAATGAGTCAGCTCGGGCGATGGGGTGATAATGCACCATACAGTTCCTATCGGCAGTGCATTCTGGCGGTCTGGCTCGGGTGGAGACTATGACAGCGGTAATCACGCGGCGCAGCACCGTCGCACCCTTCCTTCTTACGTCAGGCGGCACGAGTTGGCCGGAGAGACAGCTGGCCGGAGGGCTGAGTCAGGACTCCAACCGTGACTCGACACAGTACGGCACATAATGCTGACGTCAGGGCGAATCCCAGCACCCCCTGCAAGAACACCACCTGCTTATCTGCTTATCCAAAAAGTCCTAACGCATATGTAATTGTAATAATTATTATTGTAATTATAGCCTAAAAAATTTTGCTATTATATATATATATATATATATCGCTGTAAAAACCCACAACATATTTGATATTATACGTTAAATCGTATACAAAACAATACAACTGAGAATTATTTTACAATTTTAAATTTCTAATTATTTTTTATCAATGTAGGTATATATGGTGGCTAAATAATAAAGCAATACAAACTGCACGTAGAGACCATGCTAAATTTATTATAGGTAATAGATGTTAAATAATACATTGTTATTGATAAATAATATTAATTTAATCAACATACCCATAATAAAAACTTTTCAATCCTTGGAATCCATTAATTCCTGTATTGAATTTTATTGGATTTACTTTTTTTTCACTCCTTTTGAAAGTTATTATTAGTCCAGCCATTTTCTTTTTGTCCAGGCTTCCCACGCTCCTTTTCTCCACTAGGCCAGATGCGAAACGAAAATGTTCATGCGATGATTCTCCACCTTAATGACACGTGTTTGGATCAATATAAATAAAATGCGAGGTTCAGGAAAGAACAAAATGTGCACAATTATGTGTCGAATCTCTATTCCACCTCATATACTTTCCGCTCATTAACTTTATTGCAGATCATACATTTTTAGAAATAATATATATTTTAGAGGACATAAAAAACAAAACTCGTTTTCTGATTTTTTTTCTGGCTTTTGTTGTTCATGAATGTCCTTCCACATAAATACGTACAAGACTCGTTTTATTTAAATGACAACAGAATTGGGATGTAAGAATACATATTATTACACGTTGACCATAATAAAGTTTTTTAATCTCAAATAAACTCTTCTAAAGTTTATACACAAACCTTACCACATTTCAGTACTAATAATGATGCAGCATCTACTTGTATTTCTTTGCATTGAAGACTTATTTACAATTTAGCCGAGTAAGCTGTCATCCGGAACTGTCTTATCGGTTATAGATAAAAGGCCAGGCATTAATATAAATGATCCCAATCATTTGGTTATACTTCCTGAGAGTCTCTTTCCAATTAATTGCTCTCTTTCCAATTAATTGCACTGCAAATTTAGATTTTTTCTAAATCAGTAATTAAAGCACTTGGCTATTGCTGGACAATGCAGTCCCCCACGTTTTTTGCACTGTAAAAAAATAATAAATCCAAATAGTTACTTTACCTTGTTCTTTTTCAGTATTTCTGAATAATGGCAAAATACATTCTAAATTACAAAGTTAAACATTAAATTAACTTACTGTGGCGTACTGTTTAATAACAGGAAAAATCAGCATATAATTTGTTTTTCTACTGACTTTCAGCCCTTTTTCACAAATTTAAACTGTAAAACTACAGTATATCAAAACATCTATATTCACCATTATTTCATATATATTCTCTATTGTGTTCCATAAAATAACATTTTAAATACAGATATTTGTAGTTTAAAAAATGTACTTTTCAAATTTAAAAACATTACGAAACTTTGAAAGATAATTTAAAAAAGTTATTTTCTATTGTTTTACATTTATTGATCCCAATATTACACACACAAACTGTATAAAACTTTGTGATGGCTGGTATTTATGTTTTGCCCAGAGAGGTATGGACAAACCAATAGTTTAGGAGACTTATAATCACCAAATCCAAGTATCATGCAATACCCACTATCTCTGGTGCATTGCTGTTCAAAAGCCTAATCTTCTGAACGTTGATACACCCCTTCCAAAGATAAATATAAATTATTTAACTAATAATATACACCTTAAAACACTAATTGCACTTCAGCTAACGTTAATTGCACTTTCTCTAAGTACACAGCTAGCAAGATAGCAGCTAACAAGCAAGTTGTAACCAACAAGTTAGTTAGCTAGTTAGAGGTGCATTGATTAGCCAGCTAGTTGCTTTGTTTAGCTATTTGTTGCTACTTTGGTTGGGTAGCTAGCTAGGTGTGTTGGTTAGGTATTTATCTTGGTTTTGTGTGAAACTTGGGGGTGACTGGATATGCACTAAAGTATTCAGCGATATAATTATGTCTTATTGATTCAGCTCTTCTTGATGCAGCTGCTTGTGTCTAAATGACACAGGGTTCTCATACTTGACATCTAAGTCTGTCTGGCATAGATTGGCAATGTTTAGATAATGTCTCAGGCAATTCTGTTTTCCTAATTATCCAACAATACTTTTTTTTTTGTCCTTAAAACAACTACATTTAAAAAGTAATTAGGAAGAATTGCCAATAGTACACAATAGACTGGCAAATAGTACACATTCATTTTGAGTAACAAGAATTTTATTGAAACTTAGAATTTTAAATCTGGGCTGTGCTATCACTCAAACACCTCACACTAACTGAATATAGCAAGCAGATCTGTTTTTGCCTTTAGATGGGTAAAAGTTGACACAAGTCAGGTCTACATAAATGGACATTGACCCTCTTGTTTTTAAGGGAAAAAGAAGAATCAATAAAATAAATTATTTTAATGACATAACAATCCAAAAAATGCTAAAATGAAATCATCTACGCCCCCTAGCGGCTGGGCACCGAATTCCAACGTATATCTTGCTTTACTCAAACGTCTTTGGTCAGTAACCCTTTCTGGAAGACACGTGAACACGAGGTTGATGTGTGCAAGGTATATGTGCGGCAAATTGATGAAAGTGAGTATTGCTAGTATGCAAAACTTTGGGAAATCGTTTAACAAAGTATATATTTTATTAATATCTACATGGAGTTTTATGATTGGCTCCTTTCATATTACTTATTCTTTATCTTTTTCTAGCTAATTTAGCTACTGGCCAGTAGATTAAACAAAAATTAGCTGTCTGACTGGATTTACCCTGTTAAACAAGGTATTGCAAGATTAAATAAAATCATTGATTTAAAATGTGCTTTTTGTAACATTGAAATTGAAAGCCTTGTACACCTCTTTTGCTGTCTCTATACAAAAATATTCTGGAGTGATTTAGAATATTTTATTAAGATTAATACGGGTATTGATATGCATATAAGGAAAGAGGATGTTTTCTTTTATTTTGATAGTAAACTTGAACATAAAGCATGGTATATTATAAATTTATTATTCAGATTATTCAGATATTATTTTTTATTCAGAAATGTAAATGGTCGTCACAGAAACCAAACTTTGCATACTTCAAAATAGAAGTAAAGTTCTACTTTAATATGTTAACATGAGTAAAAAACAGTAAAGCGCTAAAGAGTATTAACTTGTATAAAGCCTTGAATATCCCCTTTTGAATCTTAATGTTATATGCATTATACATTGTATAATTTAAATCCTTTTTAATACTGTATAGTGTCGAAAAACCTTTTTGTGAGTTTTTTTTCTTTTCTTTTAATTTCTTTCTTATGCTTTCAGTTGGTTTGACGGTCATGTTATATTGATTGAAGCAATAAAAAATAAATAAATTAGCTCTCTGTTAGCTAGCAACTGCTAGGTTTTATCATGCTAAAGATTCTTATTGGCTGTTTAATTTCTCATGTTGTTCTTGTGGCATCAGAGAACTTCATGGTCTCAGTCGACCAGAAAGGCACTTATGAACATTATGAAAGACAAATGCCCTGGTTGTGAGGTTTGTGGCATACTACGGCTTCAGAATCAGTTACCCAACAGACCTGGCAGCTGTATTAGATTTTCTGCTGAGGTAAGAATATATTACCCCCTACATTTTAATCATAAATTGCAACATTTGAACTATTTTTTAAAATTATTTCAATAATAACAATTATTATTATTATTATTATTATTATTATTATTATTATTATACATCCTACCAAATCAATCAAATAGATTTTTAGGTTTTGTGCTTACAATAATTTTTTTTTGTTGTTGCATACTCTCTATAGTTTGTGTGCTTTCTTTAGCAAGACTAAATGGATATATTTTAATACATTTTGATGAACATCTGGTTAAATTAATCTATTTTATTTTGTACCAAGTTAAATTTAGCGTTAAGTACGTACTATACCTTGTATTTATTCCTGAAAATAATCAAAAGCTAGTAAAAGTTACTTTAGAAACTTCACATAGTAGATGTGAAGCAGAAAACATTTTGAAATTTGGAAGTTGCACAGTTGTAGTGTTAAACGTGTTATGGATTTTAAATTAAAAGGTTCTCACTGAGGGATGAGAAAGCTATACTGTTGAAATCTTAAGTTTTTATGTTCTATAATTTTGGGGTATATATGCTCATATTTGTAGGTGAATCTCCCACCAGTCTCTCTCCCAAACAGAAACTGTATTAAATATATTTTAAAAACCTACTAAACTCAAAAAATCAGGGGATTAAATCTTTTAAAAATTCGGTTTTAAGTCTTTATATCCTTTATAATCTCCAACATACAAATTTCAGACCAACCCAGATGTATTTAATTACACCCACTGCCTTTTATTAATACAGTTAATAGCATTAACATGCTATTAAGAATAACTATTTCACAAAACGCAGAATCAGTGCTCGAAGTATTTACCGTAGAGAAAATCATGGATAGTTTATTTTGATCACCAATCCAGATTTCCACCTTTACTGGGACAACACATGAGTATGCGTTGATCGGAATTTGTAGACACACACTAAAGTGCTCAGATACAGTAACACAACTCATACACTAGAGGGATCCACACTCTGTGAAATGAACACTGACTTATCTGGCTGCTTGAGAAAAGTGGTTCAAGTAAATGCAGCAAATCTACCACCAAAGGGATTTCACAGATTTATAATCAGAATATTTGAAAATATATCCATGTTTTGGGACAAAAATGGGGAATGGAACATCCTCTTGGACTAGGGGTGCAACACATTGGATCCGTAAGGATCACGACCCACGGTTCGGCACGCAAGTGACCCGCGGTTAATTTTTTTTAACTAGCGGAGAGTGAAAGACAGTTTTACTGCCGATGTTGCTTTTTAAGTAATTTCGTTCCTTAAACTCGATGCTTAGTTACAGTGCAACTATATAGAGCAGTCTTGGAACGGGGCCTGCTAATCAGTCAGCAATTGCTAGCGGAGGAGCAGAAGAACTCGAAAAGCCTCCCGCATCATTAAAATCGCATGTACAGGGTCATTTTGGCTTCCCCGTAAAATATAATGATGACGGAAGAAGGGTGGTGGACACAACTGTTACAGTATGTAGGCACTGTGGCATGAGAAAGCCATATGAAGGTGGCAATACGTCGGGCATGGCCACGCATCTGAAGCGGCATCACCCTGGTGTGTCAATGACAGGATCCAGAAACACAGCAGCAACAGCAGCTTCTCACCTTTGCAGCAGAATCAGAACGGGCTAAAGCGATTACCAAATCTAATCTATCTATGAGGGGCAACGAAATACCCTCACGCACCCACTTCAGCATGAAGATCGTGCCAGAACTTTACGAACAGGAAAAAATCAAAATTGTCGCGGACTTATCTAATGCATCCTCTATTGCGATCACCACATTCGGGTGTATGTCAACTGCTACAGAAAGCACGTAACTGTGAAGGCTCACTACACGAGTGGGGGATACGAAGTCCGAGAGAACATAAAATGATTTCACCATTGAGATTGTGGCTACTGAAGAGGTAAAAATAGTAATAATAATAAAAAAAATGAAGCGTGCGTTACTTTAAATAATGAATACTGCCGCCTAGGTTATGCTATATTTGTATGCGAATAATTGATTTTATTTTTATTTGGACTAATGTTGGCATATATTGGAGTATTTTTTTTCTGCAGTGTCAAGCCACAGAACCAACACCCACTGGAGCAGACACAGAGGCATCTCCTCCACAAAAGAAGTCGGCCATGGAATCAGACATGGACAATACTTTTTCCAACATCATCAAAGAGGAGGTGGCGTCCTGCAGGGCAGCAAGCAGTATGCCAATGGATGGTGGTGATCCACTGGCATGGTGGGAACGCAGTGAGTATAAATACCCTCATATTGCAAAGATGGCAAGACGCTACCTTGCTGTGCCTGCCACTTCACAGTGAGAGGGTGTTCTCCACAGCAGGTGACATAATGAATACTAAGAAGCCTTCCCTCTCCCCAGAGAATGTAGACATCCTCATCTTCTTGAAAACTTTGTCATTATAAGCTCAGGTGTCAGGTTGTTTTTCACATGTTGCACTTTAACAACTGAGTATTGAATATTTTATTATTAAAATTTTATTTATTCAGCAGGTTATTTATTGATTTTATTTTTGTTAAAACCAAAAGTTCCTGGCTGTAAGTGTTCTTGCAATAAATGGAAAACAAATTAGATGCGTCTCTTCCGCTTTTTTTTTTTTTTTTGCTGATCTGAAAAATGATCCGATCCATGACTCAAAAACCGTAATGTGATCCGAACCATGAGTTTTGTGATCCGTTGCACCACTATCTTGGACCATCATGGAAGGTACTTTTAATGAACTGTGAGGTAGGGTCAGTGTTCCAGTTCCCACATCTGCCTGCTGCACATGGTTTTGGGAAAACAAACTCTTCCTTGTGCAGATTGCTTAACAGCGGGCTCTTGACCTGCTTTTTAAACTCTTCTCTTATGGCTCTACTGAATTAGGAAATACTGTGTAATGCATCTGGCTGCTGTAACGAGCCGTTATTGTTTTGAATAAGGAGCAAATTAAACACAGCTAATTTCACCATTATTTGGCAGTCTGTAGATGTCCTCTTTTTAACCGCCTATACTTACCAGTTTGAAATCAAAACCACAAATTTAGTGGGTGGTCCATTAAAAGGCTATTGTCCTGAGCTTGTTTGCATTGCCAAATGATTTCTCCCAATAATATATTTTTTGATTTACATTTATTCTATACTGTCAAAACGGGGTTCTTACTGCACCTAGTAACACACAATTATAAAACCCACCCAATGGGGAAAAAAATATTCCAAAATATCAGCGCACCCCAGACAAACAAGCAAACCCAAATGGATGGTTAAGTCTGTCCCAGACTTATCAAAACACCAGTTCAAGGATTCCACATAGCAAACTTTTCACCACAATTTGGGAAGTTCAACTAGGCAAATACATTTCAACTTGTCGCATCAAATTCTGCCACGTTGCACAGCAAGGGTGAGAAAGTACGACTACCCGCCAAACCAAAGCTACTCCACATCAGGGAAGGATTAATTTGTTGCTTGCTAGCAACAAATTAGGGAGTAAAAATGGCCCCATGTCTGGGACACAGCAATTCTTACAAATGATACTGGCAACACCCCCTTCCTAATAGCTACAGAAGTTAGGTCAAATAGGATCCAGTAATAGGATTTTAAGATCAATCTCATGTTCAGTTCAGAGTAACATTTATGGGAACTACTTAGCCATGTGCTCCAATGTTTTAGTTTGAGTCAAATTCCAGGATGCCCAAACACAAACCTGCATTTTAAAATTAGGCCTTACACAGCAAAGGGCAGAAGACTCTTGGTTCACTAGATAGGGGAACACCTATAAACATGGTGTTGGCTCCTGCTAAATCAAGAGATTAGGAAGCAGCTTCAGCTTGGGGGTTTTCAGTTTAAGCCTGGGTGCCTTCTACCCACCTTTCTTTTACACTGCAGGCCACACAGCCAACACAAGAGGTTGAGTGCCAATTGAAGAGCACTTGTTTTGAGGAGCCAAGTAAAACCTTATAATTTAGCCGACCCCAGTGGCACACAGCCCATTGGGTGCTGCCACTGCTCTCGTTACAATTTCCCCAATGACATGAACTGGATTCAGATCCGCAAATTCCAACTCAGTCCACAACGTTACTGACCGAGTCACTGGGTGGGGAGGCTGCATCGTGCCATTTTATCTTAGTTTAGTCAGACGCCAATGTGCAGTGCAAAACATCATCCATGGTAGCCAAACTGAACAAAGGGATTTTTATTATGCACCAATTTTAGCACAACATTTTCATGTAGCAGGAACAGCGGCAGGACATTTAAAGTACAGTGATGGTAATACTGGGGGTATGCTTGACCAGGAGGTACTGCAGGGGCAAAATATTACTGAGATGGGTAATACTGGGGGTATGTTTGA
>JAOYSI010000001.1:643775-681532 GCA_025775065.1 Hiodon alosoides | reverse complement strand
ACTGGGGGTATGCTTGACCAGGAGGTACTGCAGGGGCAAAATATTACTGAGATGGGTAATACTGGGGGTATGTTTGACCAGGAGGTACTGCAGGGGTAAGAAGGAATGGAGAGCTGAAGAACTGAGATGGGTAATACTGGGGGTATGTTTGAGCAGGAGGTACTGCAGGGGCAACCGGGACAGGTGGTTGGTAGTAATCAGATGGGTTATACTGAAGGTATGATTGACCAGGAGGTACTACTACAGGAGTAACAGGGACAGGCAGTTGGAAGTAGTCACATGGGTAATACTGGAGGCATGATTGACCAGGAGGTACTGTAGGAGTAACAGGGACAGGGCATTGTGTAGGTAGCCACTGAGGCATGAAGTAGTAAAATGGGACTGTTTGATACTGAGGGGATGCTGGGGGTGTCAGAGGAGCCAGAGCAGAGGCTGGGATGGGATGATCAAAGCAAGGGGGGCTGATAGATTGACTGCTGGGCACGTCGGAAGCCACACTGAGAATTGTGGCAGGACATGAGAAGGTCATCTTCCTTCCCCCTAAAAGGAGACTAAGGGCGTGCCCATCATCCTGCAAGGGAGAAGTTGGCTCAAATTAATTTGTTGTTCAGGTCAAACTAAAGTAGAAAATCGTATGGCTCTAATATTTTGCTGCCCAGTCATATTTAAATCATTTTGTAGGATTTAGGATCCAAGTACTGCTTCAAACTTGGCATCAGACCAGTAATTACACAAGCGCAACACATCCAGGACTATACCACCAGAGTGCAAGGTCAACATACCCCAGTCATCCTACAGGCTGATGTGTACGGGGCGGTGAGGACCAGCTGCTCGGGGCCCTCTTCAACACTGAACCCACACTGTTCACACACCCATGGCAGAGACTGCCACATCTCCTTCACTGAAATGAGGTGCGGCACATTAGCTTGACCACCAGTGTCAACTAACAGGTCCAACATATTGCATAGAACAAGCTGCACTTGAGTCAGTCGGGTGACTTTTGCATCTTCTCCCTAATTTATTAATGCTAAAATTCTTAGCTTGCCAGAACTAATCTGGCAGTCACACATGAAGGGTGAGGTATGACTAGTCTCATGCTCACGTCGCTTTATGCCCTGCAAGCTACACAGAGCACATCGCAGGTTCAGCAGCAAGTGGAGGAGGTACTGCAAGCCAGAAGGTGCACAGGAAGCCGGTAGGAAATGCACATCGGTGACAAAATGAGAAATCCTGCCAATATCATCCATCCCAGTAGCACTTCCAACTGTGCACCACCCCTATGCTCTCCCAGTCAAATAAGCGCTTAACTTGAACCAGCTCAGTCTGCACTTGAGCAAGTACCTTTATAAACTGAGCCACAAGTGACATTGGGACAAGTTCCATCCCCTACAAGGGATCATCATTTTTATGAATACACACTTCAAAACACTCACTTCTCACTTGGAGATCAGATGGGGCCCCTGGAATCTTCACCACCATCTCAGAGGGGAAGCAGGACACCTCAGGGGGAGGGTAAGAGCCAATTGGACAGGACATTTTCAGGGGAGTCCCCCAGACATCCAGTGGTAACACGTAGCTTCCAGCCTGAGAAACACAGAAAGGACATTTACATTGGTGTGGAGCAGTGCATTCCCTGCCCCATAAGGACGAGTCCTACCTCCCGGATAACATGGCAGCCATCGTATGGGGCCACCATCATCAAGTTTCGGCGATGCCTCCTGACCGAATAGCCGCAATGACTGGGCAGCTGGGAGAGTGGGATTGGAGTATCACCACCTAGAAAGGCAGAGAAACAGCATGCCTTCATTCCATACCAGTGAGATTAAATCCCAGCCTAGAACATAACTGAATAAAAAAAATCAAGTTGTGTTGAAATTGCTTTGCCTATACTCAGCAAATACAGCCTCTGAATAAAAATTACACATGTACCGGAAGCAACAGGAACTGCCTGGTCCGGTTTACCTACTACGAATGCACACCTATAATCCTTCTCTGAAAACACCCCATAACTGGTGGCATTATGAACTATTCAATGACATTTCATAATTTTACTCCAATTCAGAGCCAGTGCCAACCAACCACTAGAATATTGGTATCAATTAGCCAGCCACTGCGGTTAGGTCTGAGTTTCCTTGTTAGAGAAAATGTTTAATGCATTAATGGCCATCACAAGCACAATTATAGAACACTTCAGAAGTCTGTCCAATAGGGTTCTTTAATCAACATGACCTCCAATAAAGCAACTTAAATTTGATGAACATTGAGCATTCTCCATTTTGTCTGTACAACTTTTACATCACAGCCATTTGGTACAAACAGAAAATGAAATGCAAGTGGTTACTGAGGTTCGATTTGTTTATTTGGCAAAAGAGGCAAAACTAACTTTTAAACCTTGCCCGGGGATGAAAACGCAGACAGTCGACTGAGCTTGATAACACACACATTGCACTACGTAGGTCGGTTTCATCCTCGATTTAAAATTTTGTCAACTACCGTGTGTAGGGGAAAGAAACGACACATCCTCAAAGTCGTGTCACAAGCCTCGTACCGGTTCTGGAACCCCTACCTTTAAATACATTTTTATGTATAGGAGGGCCCGGTGGGAACACGTATACTGTTAAACTCGTGTATGGGCCGTTTAAGGACAGTGGGCGATGTGTCGTCATTAGTTTATAGTAGGCTATAGAAGTCCTAACCTCGTTCTATCAGAAGCTGTGACGCTCTTCTCCCTCGGATTCTGAGGGTCATGTCTTTTCCCCGACACTGGATAGAGGGGCGAAGCCTCCGCAGTTTTTCAGGCCATGCTATGAAGAATCAGCACGACACCCGTTAAGGAGGACGTTTGTAAGGGTTTTATAACTTAGAGCCCAACTGTTCATTAGACGCATCGGTTTTACCACTCACCTGCAAGAGGGTCCGAATCGGTCCAATAATCTCCGTTTGGCGGCTCGACACCACTAGGGTTCACAGTTGCATTACTAGCACTGGAATTAAAGTAGCTCAACCGACCGTCAGTCCCAGCTACACTCTCGGTCAGATTTTCGTTTGTTTCGTGAAAATACACTTTGAAACGGTCCGTCGGGATCAATCGTCCATTTGTCTGACCAACACAAATTGTTAAAGAGCTCAAACAAACTGCAATTAGGCAGTTCATTAAATATACATTCCACATGATACCTTATAGAAAGCAAAGTTTCAATGGAACGATCGGTTTTCGTCCACAGTTACCTTTATAAAAGCCAAAAAATTACGTAGACCTCACGTGAGGTGCTGCATTTTCACGCGCTTCGTTAAACGTAGCCATTCAATTAAATACATCTTTATAGTTCTGGACTTTTCCAAACCATGGTTCCAGATCTGCACGTATAAATGGAACAATTCTCAAAATCTAACTGGGTTGCTCTACAATGTATGAAATCAGTGCAACAAGATGCAAGAGTAGTCTACTCGAATAATAGAACGTCCATCTCCGTAATTTTTTCCGGTCAACTTTTTTACAGGCTAGGCCTATATATTTCCATTTGAGGATTTGAGTTAAATATACAGATTGAGTTAAGATAGAAATCTAGATGTATCTTCAGTATTCTATTTTAAATTTGTTTTGCACACAACAAAATGGACATATTGTAAACCACTGTTGTTTAAAGCTGAAGGCAAATAAATATAAAATATTATGTAAATTAAACATTCATATTACATTATCCAGCGTCGTACAGAAGTTCTGTAGTTTTAGGGGTAAAATTGCCATACAAAACTGAGCTATCTTGCCATAATGACAATTACTGAGAGCAGTAAGTCCCTGCATCATAATCTACGCATGAGCATCAAAATAGGTAAACAACAAAAGTAACCTATTCTAAGCATCAATAATACAACAATACAACATGAGCAGTTCCCAGGGGTGGTTCAGGACTGAGGCGTGAGGTATTGGTGGAAGAGGTACGTTTTCAGTTTCCTCTTGAAGATGGTGTAGACCTCAGATCCTCTGACATCCTCAGGGCGGGCGTTCCACCATGTTGGTGCAAGTGGTGAAAAAAGTCGGCCAGACGATGTTTGCATCCATAAGGGAGGGACCAGTAGGCACCTGGCAGTGGAGGTTCTGAGGATCTGGTGGGGTTGTGGTATTTTGGTGAGTGAGAGTGAGGATCTTGTGGTGGATCTGAGCAGCAACAGGGAGCCAGTGGAGTTTGATGAGGAGGGGGGTGGCATGACTGAAATTCCTGTGACTGAAGACTATCCGAGCAGCAGCGTTCTGATTTAGCTGATTATCCATTTGAAATAAACAGAACCTGTGAAACATTTTTCAAATTACTGGGATAATTTCAGTAGACACTGTTCCCTTTCAAATACAAAATATACAACCATCAATTTGTCACTCCCCAAGAACCAAGGAATATCTGAGCAATTATACCAAATCTCTGTCATGAGTACTGTTATGTGACTACAGTCGGATGAAATCTGAGACTGAGCTTGAATGACTGCGTACTATCTAAAGTATCTCCCTTTTCCCATGTGTGTTGGATAGACCTCTCCTAACTGTACAAAAATTTGATTTGTACATTGGTTTTTGCTACTGATCTAATGGTAGAAATATTAATTTCAATGTTGTTGAATTGTTTTGTGTAATCTCTTCCTTCTTTCTGTGAAAGGGAAAGTTTAATCTGAAGTTTTTTTTTGTTTTAAGTGAACAAAAAATGAACCAGTCATTTGCATTTTTAAGTGAACCATCATTTGAATTGGAGGCTTTTCCCCTGCTGTTCTAGTCTGAGAGAGAGTGCATCCGCCATCCTCCACTACATGGAGAGATCGGAGAACGAACGGCAGTCAGAATGGTTGTTAGTTTTCTATGGGTCTTAGTTGCAGAGCCAAGTTCGGTGCACGCAGAGACTGTCCCTGTGGCTCACTGAGACTGTAAAGTTGGTTTATCATCTCAGCGAGCTGCCGCCGCCTAAGATGATCGCATTAAATTCACTCAAATAGAGATAAACAACAATGACATTTCTGATACATGTTTTTAGACGATAGGCCGTTTATAGCTGTAAAACAATGTACCATATCAATTAGAAATAACAACATTTTAGATTTGTGTATGTCAAATTTGTATATAGTGTGCACTTTTCGCTGAGAAATATCTTCACATCGTCCAGAATACCACTACAAAAACAAGAGTAAGTTTTCTAAAGATTCGGATTCCAGGTCACCAAAGATAAATCCAAACTACCACTCTTATAAAAATGGTTTATGTAACAAATACTGAGTTTTATAGGCTGGCTTAAATGTATTGCCACATGGAGAATTTCAATTCCTGTTTGTATTCCTGCTGGGATGATGGAGTAGAACACCACTAATTGTATTTCCTGTCCTGACCTGCAGTGAACTCAAAATCAAATTTTGAATGTTCACATGAAGTCAGAACCCTGACAATGGCTCTTGGCTGTCCATTGTCATCAGAAAATGAAATGAAACTATTTTGTTTGAACATCAAGAAGTGAGGGGAAAGTCTTTCCCATTCATTTTAAATATAAGTTCGGGCAGATTTTCACAGATTATTTCTGGTTTTAGTTCCATACAAAATGAATTTGACCTGAGACGCCAACGTCACAATTAGCAGCTCCTGAATAATTACAGTACTTGTCAAAGTAGGCAAACGACTCATATTCTGATCACATTTATAGTATGTTTTACATTGACATTGTGTGCGTGTTTGTGTACAGCTCTTTTGACGCGATTGTAATGACTGGGGTGTTTACTTAAGTGTTCTGTTTTTTCGGTTAAAGAAATAACACCCAGACACTGAATTTTGGTGCAAAGCTTGACAGGGCTTTTTAATTCTCTCTACAATTAAACAAACAATCCTTGTCGGTCAGAACCACACCAAAACAATAAACCCAGGCTCTGACCCTAACCTACTGCCTCCTTTTCAGTTCTGTTCTTAAATGGGCTTTCTCCAGTTCCTAATCTCAGACTCCCTCATCCCCACTTCGCCACACAGTGTGGCTGCCAGCTTTACACAACATGGAATAACAAGAAAGAAAGGCCCTTTGGGTATAAACAAAAGAACCGGAAACATATCACCACAACACAAAGAGACAGCAGACTGGGCTGGCTGCCTAGTAGATGGTCTCCATGCTGTCATCACAGCCCCCAGGCATGACCTCCCTCAGTCCCACCGCAAATTGTCTGGCTGCTGGTGGCCCCCTCTTCCACAGCCTACAAGGCAATGGGCACTAAGCTGGCATCCAGATTTTACTCAGTCCATGCACACATGGAACACAGCGATGTTAACTTCCCTTCATTCAATGGTGGAAGATCTCCTCCAAGCTTTTTCGCTCGCTGTCGTTGCTGTGGCTGCCACCCTGGGTCTACTCCGTCACCGTAACCAGCCTGGTTAACTTTGCCGCAACGAGGACTGCTGGGGAATGTGTCTTCTGCCTGCTGCTCCAGGAAACTCACTGATCAATAAATACAAGAAAGGAGGCAATGACAAACTTCTTCAGAACATTAAAAAAACTAAACAAACTAACTTATCTAGCCCAAATGAAATAACTTAACTAAAGCACAAATAACATGAAAAAGAAACAAACTAAATACAGTGACCATGAACAGTTCAGCTGGGGCCGATCACACAATTCCAGAAATAAAGAGGGGAAAAAACAAAAAAATAAACAGTTTGTGACATTTTCATTATAAACTGCTTTTATGGAACAAATGCAATGCATAAACAAAAGGAAAACAAACTGGTATTCTGACTTCAGGACACTTTGGAATGAACAGTGTTCTATACAGTCTGATACAGTTAGTTTAATTGATAAATTGTCTTTAAAGTAAAGCATTTTGTAATCAAAGCTGAAGACGTGTTCTTGCTCAAAATATGCTGCTTATATATTATTATTCAATTTTTTGGTACAATATATATTTGGCTCATTTTATTCTTACTCTACTAGTTATGCACAGCAATTATATAGATATGCAAATATTTATTTTATGCATACATGCAACAGTATTCAGACCCCTGACCAATTCTCCCAAACTACTTAATTGCAAATGGTACATAGAAATTTAGTTTTAAAATAAATCGATCATTTAATCTCAAATCTAAAAGGAAGATATTTCGAATTGCATTTAAAATATCTTAAATTACTCAGGAAATCGGTACAAGATATTTAAAATGCAATTTGAGATATCTCATATTTACTTCCTGTTTAGTTTGAGATATTTTAAATGTAATTTGAGACATTTTAAACTGGAAAGGAAGTCCATTCAAAACATACAGGAGTTTTACAGGAAGTCAGTTTGAAAAACATGTGGTGAATGTGGAACGACTAGGGAAGACAAAACTAAAACTCAGGCGCCACCTGGAGACGAACTGGGGAAGTGTCCGGAGATGGGAAAAACGGGATTGTACTCTGCAACGCATTTATATCTGCGACTGCGACCAAATCAAAACTTTCTAGCAGTCGCACTTAACTGTATTTAACAGAACTTTCTTTTTTACGATTAGAAGAAGTAAGATACTTAAAAACTTTATTAAATACAATACTATTAAATGCTATTAGGGGGTTGTCAAAGTTTTGATTTGGTCCCAGCCATGTTTAGCCATAATCTGAAGAGAAACTGATCTAGAGTGGAAACTGATCTAAAACGACTATTTTAGTACACTCATCATTAAGAACGGCATAACTAGAGTATTTGTGAGGGTAAGGTTATCAATTAGGTCTAATCAATCTTAACTGGGAACCTTGTAAACTTGTAATAACATCAAATCTCTGTGTCTGTGGTTTTTGGCCCTTATTCAAGACACATGTTTGCTTTTCTCACGCGGTAGAGGAATTCATGGAACTGCTCGGAAAGACCAAGTTACCCCCCGGCTTTCCTTTAAGTTAACTGTAAGTTTGTATGATGTACTTAGAAACACATGATTCTCAGCAGGATTTAAGAAGGATTTCTGTAGTCGTGTTTACTGTTAAGCAGATTCTGTTCATTAACTCCAACTTCTTAACGCTAGCCCCAAACAGCCTGGGAAATATTTAAAGGGGGTAAACATCTGTGAAGATAGTTATGATCGGAACCATGTGGCTGGCAGTCAGAAACAGGAAGGATATTCATTACTAGGCATGCTTCTTGAGAACCAGTCCCTGTGTGGATTTCTGACTTCAGTGAATCAGTGTGTTGTAGGACAATCAGTGTTCAGTGTTCTCTTTTCCCCAGTTGCTTTTCTTGTTCATCACAGGGTAAAGTGCAAACAGGCAAAGTTTTGAAAGAAGATTTGGGAGGCTTCTGTATGTAAACTAGTTAAGAAATTGCATTAAGTTTTTGTCTTTGATCTGGTAATTTCCCACAGGTCAAGTTGTGGTTGGATTGCAGAATGTCTTTCATTCTGACCATGCCATGAACCAGTCACCTGATGCAAAGATAAGAGTTGTTGTAATTCTGTGCGCTTTCAACTGCCTGCATTCCGTGCTTTCTGACTCCCAGACTGCTACAGGGCTGAAGCGTGGTGCATGGCAATTGAGTGACCTCAGTTTTCCTTTTCTAATTCATTTTTTCTAGTCACAGTTAATTATGAATAGTTCATAAGGCTGTGCTCTCTAGGGATCACCCGTTGTCTTATGGTAGGAGGCATGATGTAAATGTCAGGCGCACAGAGGAAGCGCGTGACAGTGCTTGTTGGCTTCTTCTGTACACAGCATAAAATTACGTCTGAGAGTAGCTGAGAGAATGAATGAACGAATGAATGACTGCTTGATACATTCCAAGATTCCTTCAATGTCAAATGCATCTCGTCATTGTTTTCCGTGAGTATTTCCTTATTATTGTGAACCGAAAAGAGTGGCTCTGCTGTCCTCTGGATAAAAATGATCAAACGAGTCATTTAGACTTTATTGAAAAGTCATGTTTACTCGCAGCGCAACTGATAATACACTTAAGCAGACAGAGAGCATTGTTTTCTCCCTTCTTCCAATTCAAATGCCCTGAAGTATGGCCATTTGGCTGTTTGGTGGGTTTCTGTGTAAGAAATGAGACTAATTTGTGTGCATTTATTCGTTCATTACCAAAGCAACTTTTCTAGCACTCCCTTATTTTGTATTGCTCTTTGTGGAGCCAGTGCATCAGTTATCAGACTTGGAAATCCCCATTACACTTTGCTAAGGGCTTTTGTGGTAAATTTCCCTGATTAATGCCAAATTGTATGCCCACCAAAACCTGTTTGAGCGGCGATCCCCTAATGACTGCAGCTCATCAGCTCGGGCCTGAAACCTGAAACTGTGTAAGAATCTTAGGCATCCGGCCATTTAGCAATGTTCCTCTTACAGCGCCCATCTAACTGAAGCAGGCTGTTTGCAGAATTATATTGATGTAGATTCTACATTGTAGAACATTTGATTTTCACTTCGTACGTCACTAGCATTTTGTCATTAATCTCATCAGGTTACCAACGTTTTTCATTGGCACATATACATATGATATCTCTTGGGCATATCAGCTCACCATGCTTTTGTTTTGTTATCATAATCATTTTCCAGTTGTTATTTCTCCAACTGTATAATTGTATAATTTAAGCTTGAAGAACCTTTTTTCCGGTCAACATTATCCCGACCATACAACAAAAACAAAAAAATTTCCCTGGATTTTATGCATATTCACTTTATTTAGTTAATAAAATGTTAGTAATAATTATGGTCAGACTACATTTTTGTCATATTGCAGCTAGAAATCTGTTACTCGTTACGTTAGTAGTTTAATGTTTGCTGTGTTTCTGTGCCCTGCCTGATTTATTCCATTATGTAAGCAGGGCGTGCTAATAATTAGTTATAAATAGTGTCAACCTGCTGGTGCCTGGAACCTGGAAGCCGGCTGTGCCAGTTCGGCTGGAAGCTGTGCTGAGTTGTGTGCCATCCTGGCAGCTGAGCCCTGGCTTCATAAAGCGAAATGCAACAATCCTGCAGCTTGTAACTGCTGGTTAATATACCATCACATCGTTTTAACTTGCATCGAGTTAAGTTTGCTTCCATAGGGAACATTTCATTTGTGTCAAGTTTTTTGCAAAGTGGCCCTTTGAGATTTGCTTTCTGTTCAGTCCATCTGTTCATTTTCACGCTTTACAGTGGTTTACTGGGGACGTTTCTCGCGTCCATTGTAGTGCAAGCAGGTGGGGTGTTTCCTCCGAACAAGAGTTTTAATTAAGACTTCCTACAGAAATGTGATCTCCTCTTCATCTTGGCATGCACTGGTAGGAAAAATACGCTAATTTTGCGCTGGCCAAACCAAGCAATCGGGATTTCAAAAAGGAAAAGGCCATCTGAATTTCCTGCACGTAATGGCAGACATGGACAAACAAAAATTAGAGGAAAGAAACAAAAGTGGAGTCACGTGTCCAGACCCTTGGTCTTCCTGCATTGGCCCGGCCCGGCCCGGTTTGTGTGTGTGCGGACTTGCTTCTCTTTAACAGGGTTTTAACTATAGGGTTAAAAAAAATTACTCCTGCTTTTATTGACCAGCTCTCTACTCTCTGCCAGCTCTTTCCTTGCCAACTAATTTCCAACAGCATGCATGACATCATCCTGGAGTGGCCACCATTTTTGGAAAAGAAAAAAAAAAAAAAAACAGATCAAGGGTGCATTCATATATACTAATAAAATAAAATGACAGAAGCTTGCTTTTCTTTCAAGTAATTTACTATATGACCTGCTTTTCTTGTTTCAGACATCGCATTATCCTCATGTTGTCAAATGTTGGAGTTATGTAGATGTCGGAGAATTCTAATGTGTGCTGAAAATCTAATCTCAGAATTGGACTTCATTAAGCACTGTCACGCTTTATTACCTCAGTTTGACATTGATGTCACAGTCTTTGCATTTCGCTCATGCCAATAAATACCCAGTAAACCTTTTCTAATATTTACAGTAACAGGAGATTTTGTTGTTGAGGTGCCTTACGGGAGGCTGGGGGGTGTATTCTAAACATGTGTCTTTTGCAGTCGTCAGCAATCCAATGGTTTTTGAAGTTCAAAGAATATATATCGCAAACACTGCATTATGTAACTAGAATCATCCAAAGCAAATGCAGTTTTTTTTTTGGAAATCAATTCCAGTCTCAAAGTGGAGAAAACAGTCAGGGCTAATTTTCTGGTTCATTCTTTGTTCAGAGAATGAGATTTTATTGTATTTATAACTAATTGTATCCATTATCACAGGGTCTTATTGTTTTACAATTATGGTATGCCCTTTTATATCTTGTCAACAGTCCTTCAGAGGGATTTTTAAGCATATCATGAGTACAATTTATCACCATTCAACATCAGAAATTATTCCAAAGCACACACACAAGACCATTTAATCAGTAAAACCTGAATATAAATTGGCCTGAAGTTATAACAACAGTAATGGCGAGCTCAGTGAATTACAGCCAATTTAAAGTGAATTAGTCAATGGTTTTTATGAAGCTTGATGGCGAAGAGAGTTAATTCATAATTTCCGAGCAGAGGAATCCCCTTCCCACCTCCCCTGTCGTGATGTCCAGTCAATGGTTTACCGCGAACCGCAGCGGCCGTAACGACTATCCGTTACCGGTTACTTCGTTTGGATTGGCCGAATCGTCTTATCACTTTTTTTGGACTGTGATGTGCAATTCGGAGCTCCTCTTTAGTGTTAGTTAGCTTGTGTAATGTCGTTAGCTTGTGTAGTGCAATGTCCTTTCAGTCGTCTGGGAATTAGCCATAAACACTTTCAGAGCCTGCAGAGTCCTTTTCGTGTTGGGTTGGGTCGCGAAGAGGGGGCGACACATTGAGAAACACTTCGGAAGACAATATCTAGCAATCACAGAATAAGATGCTATGCATCGCCCAAAGCACAGAAATGTGCAGATGTGTCAATATGGCACCATTAGGTGTACACAAGCATGTACAAGCTTTTTGTAGCTGTCAGAACTGAGGGGCAGAGAAAGAATGTGGACTGAACTCTTCGTGGAAATGGAAGGGAGGGGAAGTGAAAACTTATTTTGCTTTAAATTCTCATGTCCAATATTCTGCTCAATTTGCCCATTTGTTTTGTGGTTTTGTCCCCCTGAAACCCTCCGCCCCCATCCCATCTGTGTCTGTACGAATTCCAGTTTCCGGACTGAGAGGGCATTCGTAGCCGTTCTGGCTTTCAGCTGGCCTCTGTGTAAATCTCTGGTTATAAATAGCTCACATATTCTCTGTACTGGCTGCAATCTTACCACATGATATGGAATGCACACCCTGTCAGGTCTGACATTCGTATAATGATTCAACCAGGGTACACGGGTCCTGATCTCCCCTCTTGTCTCATAGAAATAACAAGAAGCCTTGCACTGGGCTCTGGTGATGGGTTTATTAGGTTATGTTGGAGAGAATGTTATGTTGGAGCCTTTCATAATTTGTTTTAGCTCTGAGCTGGGCTGAAACCAGAAAAGTAATGCAATTGTAACTATATTCTGGTGTATGGTAGATTACATTTATCAGGGCATTCAATTATTGGGCTATGTAGGGAAGTAAAAGTTGTTTTGGAGATAATTTAACCTAATTTGTGAAGATTACAAAATACAGGGTAAACGAAATAATGGAAACACATTTTTTTTTTAAGTAAACAAATACAAAACCAACTATTCCAAGTCTACATACAGATTGTTTCAAGACGTACTTGTCATAGTACTTCACAAAGCAATTTCCACAAAGCAGGGTATTTCATCGGAAGAAATCAGTTTCCTTATTAATTGAAGCATTGTATTCCAACATTCAAGCAAAATGTTGCCCTAAAAATGACATAAGTTCAACTGTCAACTTCTTAGGTTAATTTTAATTATTGTTTTCTCTTCGCTTAACTTGTTTAGCTGTACTGTGGATTTTCTGTTATTAACTCAGTTTTCTATCAAGTGCATAGACGGTTCAGTTGAAACTGGATAAAAACATCCATGAAGCACAAGTGGTAATAATATACTGCCTGCCCCTGTCACTATCTTTGTTTCAGAGTACAGGGAACATGAGACAGGGTTTCACCTGTCAGGTGTCTGCTTCCCCCTCCCCCTAGCCCCCCCTGAACAGCGAGAGAACGGAGGCGTCTGAGATTACACGCCATATCAGATTAATTTTACTTGAAGAGCAGTCATATCTGCGGTCTGGGGCTCCACATCACTGCAAGCAAGGAAAGAGAAAATGAGCTTATACCCCTACTGGTACAACTGTCAAATATTAATTTTTTATGTGGCACCCAATACTTTATCAATATTTTTCTTAGAAACCTTGAACGTCCGCTGTTTTCCAGACCACATTTAATAATGAGTCCAGGCTTAAGTATCGTTTAAAATCTATAAGACATTTACATTTTTTTCTTTATGTCTAGCTGGATGTTAGACATAAAGAGTTATGTGATTATGTGAAAGAGTGATTCAGAGTTTAGGTAAGCTCTATGTAGATGACTAGTTTTTGCTAGTCAAAAGGAAGCGCAGGCCGGTTTTGCAGGAGGTCTGTTGTCTGTCAGCGGGACCGCAACAAGGTCCCTGGGCTGAGCACTTCTGATTGGCCAGCCGGCTGCTCTCTGCGGTGTCGGTGGCTTCCGTTCCTGGGTTGGACTGGCAGGCGAGAGCAGAGAGGGGCATGGCAAGCCCAGAGACTCCTGCCCACCGACCTTAAATCCTGCCAAGCCAGTTTAGTGCGCAATGCCCCCACCCGAGGGAGGACAACATTTTGCAGTGCGCACACTGCAAGGGGTCCTCCAGGTCCAGGGTTGAGAACCACTGCTTTAGAACTTTCGATATTAGGATAAAACACATCCCTTTGAATACCTAAATCCAACATAAGTTCTATATTGCATATTTAGGAACTAGGCTTCAAAATATCATAAAAGGCAGTGTTGACCGCATGTCACCAGCAGCTAGGAGGAGCACTGAGTTAAGGTGCAAAAGACACACACACACAAGACATAAATTACTTTTGAGGGGAACGACTCTTGGGATATAGCTGATATTTAAACCTGCTGTCCGGCTGTTGTCCAGCCTGCAGCATGCCTGGGTTCCACAGGGCCTCCATTACTTATCAGGTTGCCAAGTCAATTAACAATTTAAAAAAATGACATTTTACATTATAAAAGCCTACAGCTGAAACATTTGGTAACTTTTATGCCTTGGCATTACGTGGGTAATATAACTAGTTGTTACCTGCAAGTTTATTTAGAATTTTCCCATACAGTGCAGCAGCAATTGTTATATATTTTGACATTGCTCAACACGCCTGCCAACATAAGGTTTCTACTTTGACTGACTGAGCACAAAAACAACTCCGCTAATCTCCTATTCATCCTGTTTGATTCATTTTATTTAGGCCTCTCAGTTGTTGGTAGAAAGCAGATTCAGCAATGAGAGTGAAGGAAAGTGCCGTTAGTCTAAATTTGGAGCCAGCTGGACCCCTGACAGTGATCGGTGAGTTTCACATGCGGCTCCCTACAACATGGGTCATTGGGACATTGCCTGTGGTTTTATAGCCTTGGGTTGTTTCCCTTCTCTACCAGTTCACTATACCTAGTAAGCATAGCTCTCCCTAAAGGTATATATAATCCTCCTGGCCGGCTCGCTGCAAGCTTACTGATCCCACAACCACCCCAAGGATTCCCAATGCACTTCTCCACCGCTGCAATGGAAATAGACTGATATTGGTTTACCATGCACACCACCTGACTACAGTAAGTGAATACTGGAACACCCCCAATTCCCCCCGAATAGTTGTTGCTGAGGCTTGGCAGTACTCAGTCATAGACAGCACAGAAAAACTTTGAATTGTTGTTTCCTGCCACTCTTTAAATTATCGTCCACAAATTGGCCGAGCCCTCTGCCCTGCCGGAATTTAACTAGCTATGTGCTAGGAGGTGCACGTGATTCGTCAAAACAGAAGTACATCTGGCCTGCTTCTGGACTGGCAGGCGAGAGCAGAGAGGGGCACGGCAGGCAAGATTCCTGCCTGCCGCCCTTAAATCCAGCCAAGCCAGTTTACTGCGTAATGCCCCTACCCGAGGGAGAACAAAATTGTTCTATTGCCACACAGCTAGGGGTCTTCCAGGTCCAGGGTTGAGAACCGCTGCTTTAGAGAACTTTTGATATTGGGATAAAATGGGATGTGTTTGAACCCCTAAATCCAACATAAGTTCTATATTGCCTATTATGCTACTGCATTTCAAAGTATCATAAAACATTTTGTTGGCCTCATGCCACCATTTTACTGGCTTCTCTGTACAATTGAAGCACATTCCCCACCAGCAGTTTTCTACACAGCTGACATCAGGCAGGTCTCACCCACGGTGCCTCCCCCGACCTGGACCCAGCTCTCTGCTACAGGGCTTGGAAGTTATGCATTGCAATGTGGCCAGAAAATATAATTTAAATGAATCACTGCAATCATCGAATCTGGTAAGAGAAGCCATGAATGGCTGGACGCCTCTGTCAGGAACCCGATGATCCATTGAGACCATACTTTTGGCAAGGTCTGTTTCATATGTCATCATGGTTGCATAGTGGTTCAGGGCAGTGGTTATTTCGGTCATCAGCATGATCACTGTCACTGCGGGGTGGGGTTGCCAGCTCGCCTTCAGCTCTGTTTCATTTGGCCAAGGCAGACGTCACCGTTGTGATGCAAGAGCATGCCTGTGGCCCATGGGCAGAGACCTTCCTGAACTAATTATACTGTGGATTCCTTCAGCACAGGAGACATAGAAAACATCCTGTAGTTTTGGTTAAATCTTGGCCTCTTTTAATTAAATTGTCACAGCTTTTACCTAAGTCTGAAAAACCTGCCTGAATCTGAATCCAACAGATTCAGATCCACAGGATGCAAAGGATGCACCCGCATGTGTTCTCTCACCAGCCAATAGGAGGATGCCTTATTTGAAACAGTGATTTATAAAAAGTTTGTGCAGATTAATTTGTTTGAAGGTACATCAGTAGTACCTTCACGTGGTATAATAGGTAACGGTTTACTAATTCAGACTTCTTGCTGACAGATGGTATCCTTCTGTTGTTTAAAAATGGAGAGACCACCTCCTGGGCTCATAGTTAAAAAAAAAAAACAGATCTGAAAGGGGCGGATGCTAATGATATGCCCTACTTTTCACATCTAGTTACCTTTTTATTTTTTTATATCTCAGATTAATTGCATACAGAGTGACAAGACCCCCAGCCAGTCTACATAATTTATGACAGCAGCTGTAAGCTTTCATGAACATCTTTTCAGTCGGTCTAGACTGCAACCATAAACAAACATCAAAACTCAGCCTGGCCAGTTTTATTTAAAATATGGCGTTTCATCAAGCATCAGAACATTAAGATCTTGGGGCAGGGCGAAGGATGGTGGGGAGGGGCGGGCATTATGAAGTGAGGGCGCACACACATGAGGCAGCACAAAAAGACAGGATACACGTCTGGCTTAAGTCTGACAGCAGGAGACACGTTGAGTTCCTTGTGTCCTGCTTGAGTTAGCGGATGGTAATGGAGAGCTCAATGATAACTGCGAGGCTTCTTTGAAGCATGATACGCAGTGAGCGGGAACTAAAAATAGCCAGGATCTAACTTACAGGCCCCTCTGGGAGTGGGAGGATAAAAGACAGTTAAAACGTGCCGCGGGGGCCACTGCGGCCCTCAGTGCATACTGTAAGGAGCATACAGGCACCCGCCGTCCTGTCAGGGTGATGGACGGCACGAGTCATCGGATTTACTGAGGCCACCGTTTCATTAAGGGGATTCATGTACCTACTGTGGAAAAGCATACGCAGCTGAGTGACACTGAGACGCACTCATGTCCAGATATGACGTTCTTTGTTATATATGATATGATTTACAGCAAAATGCTTTCAGGATTTTATGAGCAGGTCAGTGTTATGGTTATGGTCCCATTTTCCAGAAGGTTGAAGATGGGCAACGTGGACCGCTGAAGGTCTAGTGCCCTGCTGTGCCCTTATGTGCCTGCTGTGTTCACTTCCCAGTCCCTTTTGCCAGAAGCTCACTAAAATGATTCTGTTTACCGTCATCTGCCCTATAGCTCGCATGAAGCCCTAGTATCTGGCTCTGAACCCACTGCTTTGTATTTCTCTATGTATGTTAGTTAAGTTCCAGTTCTTTTATTTCTTAAATGTTTTAGGCAAATGGTAATACGCAGTATTAACGTGAGAGTTCAAAAGGGTTCTGTTATAAAATTAGCATGGAAACATAAAAAGGTCATTCATCTTTAACCAGTGTTTTTGGAGGAATAAGTTTGGAGGTTATCGTGTCGTATAGATAACGATGCTTTACACGTATTTTAGCAATGTTCTCAAGTCCACAGCAACCCTATCGTGGAGCTATGTTTCCCTGCAAGAAAGCTAGTTCACTAACCACTTGTTTCCTCCCTACCCCTGGTCCACTGACATACCTTTCACTAGACCGTCTCCCTTGGCAACCAATTTTCCTTTGGCTGTTCCTTCTATCCATGGCCGTTCTTCCAGGTTGTGTCACTTCTTTGCATTGTTCCCTCCGAGACAAAAGGAACTTCCAGGGTCCATCTGAACCATGGAGGGATTCCCCATTTTACACAGGCTGAAGATCCACCACTTCAGATAGTATATTCCACCCTCTGAGATCTCGGAGCCTTCCCTCTCAAAGCATGTCAAATGGCCAAGACAGTGTGTTGAAGACTAAAACTGGAACCCACTTCACTTTACCAAAGTGTGACCTCTGTTGAGAACCCCCCTCCCACGCCCACCAGCATGCACAGGCTTTGCCACTTTACAGACAAGTCCACTTATTGAGTCTTTTAGCTGATATAAAAAGACAGAGCGTGCAAATCACCAAGCACTCCTCAATAGAACATTTTAGAGCTTAAAGGCTTATAGAGGCAGATAAAGGAAGTCTTTATCAGCACTGATGGGCATGCAGCAGTCTTTCTCTTTTCATGCTGATATTTACATGCTCTTAATATTTAAAGATCAGAAGTTTTAAAGTCTTTTAGTGATTGGATCAGTCTTTGTGGCATGGATCATCACCTCAATGGTGGTAAAAAGCGCCCACAGAGAGGTTTCATTATGACTTAGAAATACCAGACACGCCATTGAAATTTCCCTTCCACCTCAACAAATGACAGGAAAGAAATGCTGGATGGGTCTCCAGCCATTTACATTTTACATTTCAATCATTTGGCAGACCCTCTTATTCAGTGTGGTGTACAAGTGCTGTAGCTCAGAGGTTAACGTGCAATAACAGATACTGAGCTACCATACCCCATTAAAGTTATTATTTTTGAAAAATTGGACCAATGATAATTGTAAGATACCATACCCCATTGACAACTACTGCAAGACGGCACAAAGACTAGTGCTACAAGGGAGATAACATACAATACAAAATAAGGAAAATAAACATACTGTAAGCATAAATATAGCAGTCAGTAGCATGGCGTTTCTTATCTTGCACTTATAATTCAGGATCAATGTGCGGAATCTCGGTCACAGGTTAGCTCAGCTGGCCTGAAGCCCCTCTCACGGATGACAGCTGATGAAGTTACTAGAGTAGTCCAGAGGTGGCTCAGATTTGGTCTTTGTGTCATTTGTGGGGTTGTCAGATGTCTTATCAGTAGCTGAAAGAGAAATCTTGAAATGTCTATCAGACAGGCATTCCCCTTTTGTGTTCCATAAGGGACTTACAGCTTACCCTGATAACTCTGGGTTGTGCAGAAAAAACATGGAAACACAAAAATATATTGATCATGTGTCCAAACGAGGTGGCTACATTGCGTGCATGACTGGTATGTGAAATGCGCAAGTCCATTGCCCGGAAGTCCTGAAATTGTGTGGAAATAAGCTGGTTACACCTCAAGCCTCATATAATGACCCAGTACGGCTACAAGAAGAAACCTCAGAGATTTTGAACGGGGCTGTAATTTTGGGTATTTGCATGCGGCTGGCGCTTTAGTGACTCATCCTGTGAAAACTGGCTGCTAACATGTAGCAAGGGACCGTCCAGATGGTGACACCAGCCTGGTAAAAAGAAGAAAAGTTCACATATCATATATATATATATATATATATATTATAATCGGCCCAATTTTTCAAAAATAATAACTTGAATGATCGGATCATTAAAAGTGTTGTATAGTTATGCAAGACCCTCCAAGTCTCTCTGTTCTTTTAACTGTTTTTTGAGCATCATTTTCCTTCCCTTCTCTTTATTTTGTGTTAGGTGACACGTGATGGATTCACCCTAGTTAAACCAAAGGGGCACATTGGGTGTCATTTCCCAATGCTAGCTCACTTAACATATGTACATGACCTGACTCATTCGATGGATATTTGTGTGCATGTCAATTACCCGTATAACTGGCCGCTAACTGATTTGTCTGTTACCACTCTGCAAAAGTTTGAAGTTAATACAATTTTCCCATCAAAGGGCAGCCTTACCTTAAGTATACATCTACATGACTAAGCCAGTTCCTAATGTAAATCATTCTCTCAGCTGGAGGGATCTATGGACCTGGAGGGATCTATGGACCTGGAAGGATCCACGTCTCCTCTATTAAACCCAGACATATGATAGAACTATCAACTATCATAACTATATTCAGAACTATTATGGATTATAAGGTCTGCATGTGAAATGATAATAACAATAAAACATTCTTTGCCATCATGTTTTTAAAAAATTCATTTATAATGGGTTGAATGCTCTCCAAGATGAGCTGCATATAGACTTTAAACATAAAAATTATTACTTTTGTGTTGATGTCACGTACAACCAAGTTTACCAGGTTGTCTATGAAGCCAGATTTTGAAATGTATTTATCGTATAAAAATCTTCTTCTATCCATAAGCAAACTTTTACATGCTGCTCCCACAGTTCTTTAAATAAACCCTGGCTGACAGACTGGTGCGCATCAAACAATGTAAACTTTATAGATGATTGGAATACCTGTTGGGGAAGCTTTGTCTGATGGTCTAGACAGACACCCTTGCTAAATATTTTTCTTTCCTTTTTTCATCTTAAAATATATAAAATAGTCTAATCAGTCGTTGTCTGCACGCTTCATAGAATCCATAGCTAGTTATCCAGCTGAGATATTTATTGATTCCATAAGTAGTTATTCCATTGAGACAAATAACCCCCATTACGACAAGTTATCCTGTTAACCCTCAGTTGTTTAAAAAATAATCTGCCTAAGGGCAAGTAACTCTAACACAGTTAGGTCGTCAGGTGAGCGAGGAGGTGATTGGTTTAACAGGTTCTGTGTGTCCCAGATAATGCCTTTTGCTCAGTTCACGGCAGCTGCACCTTATCTGATAAAAGCCCTCAGCCCGTTGTAGAGAAAAAAACCTATTTGTCTACAGCCTGCAGCTTTTCTTATCAGAATGATGGGGCAGGGGTCTTGCTAGTTCTGTCTTTTGTATGTCTTTTTAAAAAATGAATTAATGCCAGACAAACTCGTCCCTTTAAAAGCTTCCACACCAAGTTGGATGCTGTCTTCAAATCTAACAGGCGTACTGAACACATTTCAAAAAGGCTTCAAATCCTTCAAATCACGATCTCCTCACGGGCTAGGTGTAAAAGCTTTGCGCTCCGGAGTCAGCGAGGGTGCACAATCCCGATCTGGTCTGTCGCAGGACATGTCAGTGGGCTGTGAAACTCCCCCAGCTAACTGATAACAATGAGGGATGATGGGGATTAGAAGCTTGTTGACTTTGTTCTAATCAGCCCCGCAGCTGCTGTGGTGGATCTCAGGCCTCCAGAGAAACCTGTCCTGACAGGCGAGGGGACTGTTTGCTCTGCAGCCATTCTCTCTCCCTCTCCTCTTTATCACCCCTCACGCCTCCCAGCACACGACAGTCCCTTTCTGCTCCCGGCTGCCTGCGGGGTCAACTACTACTGGGATCGTTGACTCCCACAACCCTATTGAACTTAATGTTTAATTGTGAGTAATTATACAAATTACGGTGGTGGGTGACAAAAATGACAAAAATATCTTCAATAAGCATAATGCATATATAAGTTTGCAATAATTAATTATTTATGTAATGGTTGGAAACACTGTGGCCAACTCTACCAGTTTCCCTGATCCAAGCTTTTCTTCACTGAATTGCATAGGCAAAAGCTTCTGTTAACAGTTCGATAGATGATCTTGATTTTAAACAATCCAAAAACATAAATTCCTCTCCCTCACCTGAAATAAGGGGTCTTCGGGTCAACTAACAGCTTTGGGTACCCCTTCCAACAGCCCCTACCACCATATTTTCCACAGGAATTCTGTTAGCTTTTAGCTTCCCATCCAGGGTCCTCTCCACAGAACAGATATGGCCCTTACAGCACTGCTACAGAAGAGCCAAAATGAGTTCATAAGCATTTAGTTGCTAGCCAACGGTTGTTCTGTCATTTTCTCTAGTTCTAGGCACCTTTGTTTTAAAGGTCCCTTTCTCCAAAGGGCAGCAGCTAGGACAGCCGTAAGTGGCAATAAATTTAGCTAGATGCCCACAGGCTCCATAAATTACAGCTTTTAGCAAATTGCTAACTAGAGTACCCAGGCAGTATCACAGGCTAGTCAGCTTGCTTGCTTTTAACACAATTATATTAGCATTTTCATGCTGAATACATCCATTCATCCTCTGAATGCATCGATTTATTTATTTTATTGAGGTTCTGCGTCTCTTATTTTTTGTGAATACATTTAACATTATTTGGTCTTACGGTTTGGAACTTCTGGACAACCCCCAGTGCCATAGTATCTGTAGGTTTTCGTTCCACCTCATCCATTAATTATTGAATTAAAGTATTTGGATTATAAATTACTTCACCTGGTGTAAATCAGTGGCTAACAAGAGGTTTGGCACTCGGGGACCAGGGTTGCCTACCCCTGGACTTGACCATACACATGTTAACTTTTATTGGAATTCAGTAACAAAATCCACAAAAGTGTTTTTTGGCAAGTTATCAACTGACTGAAAGAAACTATTCCCTGCAAGGGCATTATTGGACACAGATCATCCAGCTAAGCCTTCCATAACATTTAATTAATTTCAGGGAATAATTTAGGAGACACAGCTATGCCAGTGGACCATAAAATATCCTTTAAAAAGGTACGGTTGTAAAACTAGGCTATTCCTCTTACTTCTGCACTTATAGGTACGGCTACCTAAATATCCTTGTCCAGTTTCTCAGGTGGTATCTGAACACAGAGAGTACATTGACTTGAGTTGACTTGAGCTTTTCCTTGCCACTGTTGCCACTGGCACGCTTTTTTGGGGTCAGGCCTGGGACATATTGTATTTCTCTGTATGTAAAGCGTCTTTGTGACATGGAAACATGTGAAAAGCGTGTTATAAAAATAAATTGATTGATTGATTTCTGGCCATCAGTCAGCGCTTTGTGAGTGTCGGTGCTACGTGCCCCGTCTCTGAATGAGAGACATTTAAGCTCAAGACCAGCGTTGATGAATTCCTGCTTCTGCAGTTCCGCGGCTGATTAACCCAAGACACGGTTCCGTTCCGGCGCATCAGAGTTAGGCACCCTGCGTCCATTCCGATTTTTTTTTTTTTAAGTCTGTTACTGATTAACAGTAAAAGAGGAGTTTGAATGCACTTTCAGGCATGGCATCTAATCGTTGCCTGTCCTCAAGGCTCTTTCCTCCTACAGCTTTCCTTGGCCCTCGGGGAACGGCTCAAACTGTTAATATTGGATTCTGTTAAATACTGCAGATTCAAGGTCAGTAAACCAAGAGCTCCCCATAGGCTTGCAGCTTTGCACCGCATAAATCAGTTCCAATATAAACATACCAATAGCTATTTTACACTGCAAATTTTTTTGTTCTTTTAGTGTGTGCTGTAAACTCATGGTAGGCTTTTTGAGGCTTTCTGTTTCTCATTTAAATTGGAGAGAATGTTTGCTGTCCATCTGTATTTGTTCTCTGCCTGTTTTTCCCCGCTACAGCGTGACTTCAGCTTTGCGCCATCAGCCTTTGGGTTCTGCCTCTCTTATTCAGCCCCTGTCTTTTTGTAGGGGTCTTTTTCCGACTGGTTTGACAGTTCTTTTCATCCATTATTTGGGACTCTCTGGGTCCCATCTCCCTCCACAATATCCTATTGGTGATCCAACAGGGAGACTCCATCCTGTTTCCCTCCTCCCTGCTCCTTTCAGACTTTCCCTGCTACCATCCCCAAGTCTTTGCAGGATGATTATTCTACATACAACTGTAAGACAACTTTTGTCTTTGTTCTGAGGTACATGCACCTCTTTTGCTGTATTAAATAACTGACCGTAAATTGTCTCCATGCTCTGAGTGATGGATTGTTTATATTTTCGTTTTATCATTATTGCTATTTTAAGATTTTGCTATTTTCCCCTCTCATAAAGATAAATGGAATAAGCTGAATTAAACAAACTCAACACTAAATTCTGGATTTTAGTTACATAGTTCCTTTAAATTTAGCCCCCACGCTATGTTGTCCCATTACCTCAACACTGACAATAAAGTACCAATTTTGTGAGGAGTAACCCACACTGTTCACCGGTAGCATTGAAATGAATCACCCTAATGGGTGTTAATTAATGTCAGAAGGGCTGCATTATCCGTGCTGTATGTTTTGTCCTTCTAGCATTTTGTTATGTACATAATGGGAATTCTGTATAGCCGAAAAACGAGCCTCTCATCCCGTCCTCACAATTGCCAGTCCCCGCCAGCAGCCCCTCTGACTAACAACATTGTCATTCCTCTCCAGCTCCTCCGTGTATTGTGTGAAAAATCACCCGAACAAATGCCTGCCTTTCTGAGTCTGAAGGCAGAGCACCAGACTGAGAAAATGCCTTTAATTAAGAGACTATTACCAAAGAATTCTACTGTGAGTGCATTTAACACCCTGGGTAGAGTAATGCCAACACTAGCAATTTTGTAGCATTAATGTGCATAGCAGGCATTCTTATAGGGTCGTAGTCTTTTCCGAAAGACACGCAGTGCACTTGACCTTTCTTGGAGCGTTCATGATTCAGCAGTGTGAGAGGAATTGGATATCAGGTTAAAAATCACTGGCTAAGTTGCATATGTAGCCGGGTCGTAATGCATCATGGGAAGTCATAATGCTTTTTTTTTTTTAACCTCTTGCAAGATGTACAGTCAGTGTGAGTCTTTTAGAACTTCCCACAATCATCAGTCTCAAAATCCGTTGTCTTGAGTTTCTGTTTCCATTAAAGTCAGTTTTACCTGGAAGGAATAGTAACCTAATTGAGATGTTGGACTTGTTTCCCACCAGTCCTATTCTACAAAAAGGTTGACATAGCTCACATTCACTTCCTCAAACTAAGTGGAGGTTTGAAACTGAGAAAGACCAGGCACCATACATCATTTAGAGTCAATACAGGGCTAGAGTTTAAGACTTTTTTTCTTTTTAAAGACATTTTCAGTCCTCTGAACCATATCTAATGATCATATCTTCCCTTTTTTGATATCAAGTAACTTTGATATCAAGCCCTACATTTTGGGGCTTTTAAACCAACTTTTGCTAAGACCTTGTGTATTGCAATGCAGCTGAGTTACATTCCGGAAGTCAGCCAGATATCCTGTGGTTTGAATTTGGAGGCATAGAGTCTAAAGTCTGTCATACAGAACTAGGGAATTCCAGGAAGCCAGATGCGTATGATCAAAATATAAACATTCTACTCCAGTTTGAGATCACCTAGCTATGAGAAAGATTATTGACAACACACCGTTGACAATGGCATGCCTGGCTTCTGTAATCCAAAGACAAATCTTGTCACTAAATTATGGCATCACCAACCAAAGCATAATTTCATATTCAATGCTATAACATCAATTCTTTATTTATTTTTTTACATTATTTTTAACCAGATTTTTAGGTTTTAAATCTTAAAAATCTTCATCACTTCTTTACTCACAAAATAATATGCATCGAAGTGACCTATGCATCTGTTCCAGTGCAGAAAATATGACCACGCCCCCGTCCCCCCCAAAAGAAAAATTTAGTGACGGACAGAAACTATCAGGCATTATTGATAGGATAGATCGGAGTTGGAGAAGTGTTGGGGGGAAAAAAATTATAATCATTGTCTCTAGTTAGATTTTTTTGGTGTTTTATTGTAATTCACGCTTTAAGCCTATTTACATGCATTATGCCATATATCATGTGTTTAGAGCCAATTGCTAAATATAGATTTATTAAATTATTTAGATGCCTGTTTATCTCTCCCAGCCAGAAAAGTCTAGTGACTCTGAAAAACCACAAACAATTCAATAGTTTATTAAGAAAAACCACTCAGGGTGCCCCTGGCTATGATCATGTACTGGTTTCGGACTAGTTCTGTAATGACTGACTTCGGCTGACCACTGCCCTAGTTTGAAATTTTAATTAGGGGTTAGGACTGTGACTTGGCTGCAAAGTCCTACTGTGAGGTGCTCCTATATGCTGAAATCAGGAACTGAGATTTTCACAATGTGTGTTTTACACATAAGAGGCTCTTAGCTAGTAGTATCAGCAATTTAGAAGCCTTGTGTTTCGGCGTATATAGAAAGTAGGATACCCTTTAACCAAAATTCTCTTCCCTCTAGTATGTCTGGAAAAATGGTTTAGTTGAACGTCAGTTTCTAGCTGATCTGTTTGATATCATGCGGTTTGGATGCAGGCAGGAGGAAAGTGTGATTTTTGTTGTGTTAAGACCATGGAATGCTTTGTTTGTAATTGTAATAACCACAGCCCTTCCCTTGAATGTAAATAGGTTTGCTACTGTCTCAGACTACCTCTGATGTCCCACTGTCTTATGCTGATTTAAAGCGTCAGGCTGACTGCACAAGAGTTGATTTATTTGCTGATGCTGGTGAGAATGAGAAGGTAGTCCCTTTAACTTTTACCAAACATCAAAAAAATTGGTGATACTTATAGTGAGTATCTTAAAATGATGGATTCTTTCGGTTTAATGTGGATAAAATATTTTTTTGTTGTGCTAACATTGTAGTTTTTTTTCATTGGGACCTATTTTTGTCCAAATACTTTGAATAAATATGGCAATAATGATGTTACCCCATTTCCCGGAGTCCTGTCGTTCAGTATTCAAGTTCAGTTGCAAATGTGCAAGTCTGTCGTTGAACCCATTTCATATTACAAATGAGACTGTGGCTGTGAAGCTGAATGACAATGAGGCTACACTTCCAGAAGTAAAAACGCTAATGCAATTTCATTCAACTGTCCTACTAGAAAATAGGAAAGCAAAAAGGAAAGGCAAGAAACAGATCATGGAATTAAACAAGTCACCCCTCACTGTATTTATGAGGATACAATAAAAAAGTGTGATATTTTAGGATGAAAAAGCCACTTAAATAAACAATGTTAAAGTCATGAGAAAGGGCAGTCTGTTCCAAAAGGGGGATGAGCCTGAAATTCCCCTTTTGTCCTGTTCTCCAGAATACCCTCCCCCATAGTAGCCACCGTTATGCAACCCAACACACTTACTTTAATAGTATGTCTTTTGTGGCTTAAATGAGTAATACAAAGACTATTGACTTAGTTTCACACATTGGGGGGCCCACACAGATTGCTCAGAAAATCTTAACAAACCCCAATACTTCTGTCAGTACAAACTGTTCATTAGATAACTGTGGTGCCTATGGTCTCACTGTATTAAACTTTAGTGGATACTCCCTGCCATAAAAAGCTCTGCATTAACTACAATCTATATTTCTATATAATCATTGCAGAAGGGAGTCTCTATAAAATATAACTGAGAATCAATGCACCTGAAGGGCTGCAGACAAAAAATGGCAACCATAATTCCCCAGCCACGCAGTAAAAGCACAATAAATCTAAACAACATTGTTTTGAATGATTAACAACAGTGTTTGTTTTGGCCTAATCTCATGGTTTGTCTTGTTAAATTGGTCACAGCATGTTAATGTCATCCGACAGACAATTAACTGGGCGCTTCCTACTGTAGCATTCAATTAGCAAGTGGAAAGCTGGCGTTTTATGAAGAAATAAAAATGAACAAGAAGACCCGGCTTGGTCACTAGAGTAAGAACATCTTGATGTGATCTTTTAATAACAAGGCTACTGAGGTTTTCACTGTTACAGCTTTTATTAAAGTTTATTGTTTAGTAGGCCGAGTCTTGAAACAATGGTGGTGGGGGCTGACTGATCTGCCGTCATAAAGTCCTGCAGTCTAAAGGTTTAAAGGTTGTAGACATACCACTGGGTTCTGCCACAGCAGTCCAGCTGAAGAGTTATTCATTTAAGTTATTAGTTTTAACTGTAGTTTATTTATATTCCTTCTATATCCTATATCATGATCTGTTGGGGGTTGCATCACATATTACTGAATATCTGCCAAGAGGCAAAGGGCATGCGTTTTCTTTCCCCTTGGTGCTCACTGACACTGCAGATGATCATGAAAGATCATGCTACTCTCTCCTGCCTGGAATGCATTTCGATTCTGCGGGAGGATGGTGCAATATTAGAATGTAATATTGGGCTTATATTAGCTACTATTCTACTGTGATGCCCTTAAATATTGATTCAGTTAATCTGTAGAAAAAAACTCCAAAACGGGGGCAGCATTGTGTAACGTGTTCGCATATGCTGTCATTCTCACCCCCTGCTGTTTCGGCCACTACACCATCCCTCTTTAGAAATGTGGCTTTTTAGCAAATACATATTTTCCTTTCATTTTTCTACACCAGATGTCTGGCTTGCGTTTGGCATTTTCACTTAACCAGGAGGCAAGCAAGCTAGCTAATAGAAAGGCAGTGGGGGTGCTGAAGATCAATGTCGTATAGTGTGGTAATATATGTGGTAAACATATTGGCTTTTAGTTGATAAAAAAAATCTTAACCAGCGATATTGCTCGTCAGAAACTATATATATACAAGAAGAACAATCGCCTTCAATTATTATTTATTAAATTTTCTCAGCAAGATTGGCCAATGTTTGCATTTTCTACCTAGACAACGCATTATATCAAAGTCTACGTTGATTTAACGTTAAATATACGGATTTTGGTGGCGTAGTTTTTCAACATTAGATCCACTTTGAATATTGACGTAGAATGTACTTGAATTTTTTGCATCATCTGCACGTAATCTCAACGCCTACGACAGATGTTGATTCAACGTCAAATAAACCGATTTTGTGAACTGAGATTGTTTGTTATTACTCATTGACTGTTACTTAGTCTACACAAATATGTAGAGTATGTTTTTGTTTGAAATAAACAGTGGTTTTGGCCCATACTCCAGAATAGGGCCGTCATTTTAATTGTATGTACCAATAAATTGTTTTATGGATTTTGTAATGAAAAAAAAACAAAAAACAAGCAATTCAATTTTAAGCACTGAAAAATGTACCATCAAATTAATATATTCGCTCATGCCATTGCATTGATGCATATAACAATAATAATGTCGCCAATTAACTATCTATAAGATGCTTTATAAAATAAGTCCATTATGTGTAGCTTTTTTCAGTACGGGGATGTCTTAACGGGTTCCAAGATAATTTGAGGATTTGAATGGAATTGAATTTCCTTGTTGTGTCTACGAGATTCAATATATACCCTCAAACTTTCATCAGCAGTTGGCAAACTTTAAGGTTTGATATTTTTAACACGTTTCTTCCTTCTGAGCTTCAAACGTTAGATCCCTAAAATTCAAGGCAAGCCGAAGCGTCGAAGAGTTTCATACTGTACTGCTCATTCCCTCAAATGTAGAAAACTAAGTACCGGTCATCGACGGACACGCCTATCTAAGTGGACGTGACTTACCAAGTGCGTCGATTGGTTGTGGAGTCTGACAGCCGCTCAGCTATTACAACAGACTGTTTGTCAATCATTGTCTTGGGAGGGGTTCTTATTCAGTAAAACTGAAGTACTGATCAACTGAAACTCGTCCTGGTGGAACGGACGCTGGTGTCTGGGAATGTTGTCGGCATTGCGTGGAATAGCACAAGCCCACACGAGCAATTTCTTGGAATTTCGAAAATTCTCTTCACCTGCATTGTGTTCTATATATCTATACGTAAATTGTTTACGTGTACGGGAATAATACAGATGGATAGTTTGCTGTTTGGCTGTTCGACTGTAGGATTATGAAGTGACAGTCGATACGGACCATATCACATTTGAGCGGCTAGAATATCGACACATCAAATCCGACCTTAATTAATTTAGCTTAAATTTGAAGCTCTCAGGATTTTCGTCAAGGGTAAGTTATTCTGCCTGCTTGGTTACCTTAATCGATTTTATGTCAAGGTTTCATAAGTAATCATCAAAATATGAATCAAACTGTGTTGTTAACCGCCTGTCACTGAGTGTCGGGTTAATGCGGATGTAACAGTAATTTAATGATTATTCCTTCTCTTGTGCTTTATCGTTAGCTAAGTAAAATGTATAATGAATGGGTATATCGCACACGGATATTTCAAAATAGTTGCAATGTGGCAGACAGATGAAAAATAAACCACCAGATTTCAGGGCTTTAATCGCATGTTGCTCTACTATAAATGTATACAAATTACTCTGTAACCAATGACTGTAAAAACTAGACATTTTACTGTAACCAGAATGCGTTCCATTCACATTTAGCTTAGGTGTATTCAATGTGCAAGTCACCTCTTGGCTGGGAGGAAACATGTCACAGCAATGACCATGATAGAAAATACAACACACATGGAATGAAGACCGCGCAAAATCATTTTCTAACTTTGTACAGTTATGTTTTTTTAATGTTTGTCAGTAAAACGTTAATTGTCAGCTGTATACAGTTTATTGTGTTTTCGGTGAAAGTAACGTACTAGATTGGGTATTGGGTGTTAGGAAGGACACGGTTTTTCTCCCACCGTGACTTCTGGGACTCGCCCACAAGGAAGCAACAGTAACCACAGTCACTTGTTGTTTCCTGTCTTGCAGAGAGGAGTTCTTTAGCACGAATTATTCCCGATGAATTATGTTCACTTGGGATTTAGGGATTGAGATGTTTTAGTTACTCCTTGATATGTGTCTTCGCTACCATAATTTTCTTAGGCCGAGATGTCATTCATTTTCGATGAATTTATAGAACTCCAGAGCTATTGCTATTAAGCTGAGTAATGTCTTCAATTGAATTATTTTTCCCCGTCTTATTTTCACGCCTGGTGAATGACTTTATCTAATTGTGTAATTTTAAAATACATTGTGCGTAGAAGTAGGGCTATAGATGCAGTTTCAATTTTTTTATTTTTCACTGTTGTGTTTAATATTATATAACCACAAAATAACGAAGTGTTTACCATATATAAAGGTACATTACATAGTATACAGTTGAGGGTTGATGCTGGCTAACAGCCATTAGGTTATCTCAAGTATATTCCTTGTAACTGGGGAAACATTGTTTGTACATTGAGTTGATAGTCGTTGGAAACTCTTTGTGGTGCGGCATTACCAAAGTAAAAAGTTTCAGTCTTAGAAGAGAAATATAATTCAGTCTCAGAGAGAAAAAATGTGAAAAATGGTGTTGTCTCCGTCATAGTGGATTGAAAAGATTGTCTAAAGTTCAGTTTTCTGTTTTCTCAAATTGGTGGTTGGGTGAATTGTAGGCCTATGCAGCATTGACTGGAAGTCATTTGAATTTTATAGATGTCATACATAATTCATAACAATGTATCCAAATAGACATTGTCTATGTCTATATCTAAATGAATGACGTTTAGGTTTATTCTAAGTTAAATGTCATTGACAGGCGTTATGCTTGGAGGTGATGCTGCAAATGTCACTGATGTAAGTTGTGAATGAAATGTAGAAATACCAGTGCATTTGCCAAGGTATCTAGGTGAACAGGGACAGAGCACATGGATCAATTCCAGTGTTTAGTTCATGCCCCCTGAAAGACATCTGCCCCCTGAAAAAAATACCCTGTGTTTGGTGGGATAATTAGTTGGGTGTGGTAGTAGTACTGATAAAGGTCACTACTCTGTAGAATCACAATCATTGGATACAAAGCCCGGGCATTCTTGCCCTGTCCTGTCAACATAGGAATCAGGCAGGACAATTTGTAATGTCCCATGACAAAGTGATGCCAATAGTGAGCCAGTATCCCAGAGGTAACAGCAAAGGGAATAGGTGGAGCACGCATGCCCACATTGGTGTGTGGATGCTGGGTGGCTGGTCAAGGAGGGGTGGGGGGCTGTCATGGCAGAGAACACGCCAGACTGTCCGAGAACGTGGCACTGTAACTGCACTCGGTTCTGTCAGTGATGTCGGTTGGCTCTCATGGAATTGTTTAGCCGCCGCTGGACACCTGTCTGCGCCGCACAGCACCAGGGCCTATTTTTACCGCCGGTTTTGCAAGAGTACAGTGGAGCAGAGAGACCAGCTGTGCCCTCGCTGCATAGTTTTGAAGTTGAACTTGGCCTGTCTCCCCCCTCTCTTGTTTGTTATTAGAAACGAGAGCTCTCCCACCCTGCGAGGATTCAGAAATACTGCTGATGCTGTTCCGTCTAACTCTCCAGAGCGGCATCAGCCCCTGTAGTTTCGGGGGCGGAAATCTGTGCTCTCACGGAAAGTGGGCCTGAATCAAGGGTGCTGCGGGCGGGCGGGAGGTTCCTCGCTCCACTCTTTGTGAATCTGTCAGTCCCCTGGTCCGGCGCGTTGATGCCGGGGTCACTCTTAACGGGTCACTTGTTTTTTCGGATGCGGTGAAGCCGCACTTTTGGGGCGAGACAAAAGCAAGCGGATGTCCCCCCCCCGAATGAGCGCTGCATTGCAAAGGCTCTAACCCCGCTCTGTGGCTCTGCTTGTTTCTCTGTGTGTTGCGTGCAGAACTCTCCCAGGGCCCCGTCTACAGATTTGGAGTTCAGTTCCCGGACTTCCTGAATGTTCAGCACGTACGCCCCCTTTAAGAGCTTCCATGTTACTAAGAGCCCCTTATCCTGGAGATGGAGGCTCCAAACTGATTCGCGTCTTCCTGTTGTGTCTCCCTTTAGCAGTCTGTGTGTCACTAATTGTGGAGGCCAGTATCTTTCTTTTCTGGCTGCAACGCCTTCTTGCCCTTTCGGATCTACAAATATGAGCAACTACATCGGTATTCTTCTCAGGAAAAACAGCTCGGGCGACAGTATATACTCCCATGCTGTGCTGGTTAACCAACTTGCCTAGCAACTTTAGAAAACAATGCCGGTGGCGCTTATTCAAAGCAGACCGTTTCACCGCAAATGCAGGAAAATTGTTGGTGTTTGCTGGGGAAGACGGTTGGAAGAAGGAATTCCAATAAGAGCAGTAAAATTTCTCAAGATGTTTGTGGGTCGAGCCTGCTTGAAAGTGGTAGAATTGCTCACCTTTTAATATGTGGGCGTAGTGCGGATTTAAAACCATGTCAAAAATGTTAGGAATGGCAGATTAACGGACATTACGTGGCTGCATCTTTTAGCATTCCCACCCATTGGCCACCATTTAATCTGACTTATTCGACTCTGATAATAGCAGAGGCTATTTTATTGAGGTCACATTTAACGTGAAATTAAAGTGGATTTAATGCAGAGAGACATGTGACCAGAAAAGAAAGGAAAAGAAAAAAACAGCAACTGCTAAATCCACTCCCGTTTCCCGATTAGTGGAACTTTTTGTTGTGTGTGACCGGAACCCCTTTTCCCGGCGTTTCTCGCGGCGGACGTCGAAAGGAAGGCTTGTCTGGCCCCACTGTGTGCACTTCCTGTGAGCAGCCTGTTGGAGTTAAGTAACTCTGGCGGCTGCCTGCCGTGCTTTGAAGGTGCCGTCTGGGCTTGCCCGGCCATGTTTTTCGGCAGGGCCGTAAATTATCCGAAACGTGATGTTCGGCTTTCCTGGCCCCTGAGAGGCAGCAGGGGGCAGTCTTCTTTCCTCGGGGTCGTCTCTCTGCTGGGTTTTGCTCCTTATTGCCTTTGTGTGCGAAGGGTTTGCTTGGAATCCCCAGGCAGGAACAGGAAATCTCTACATGCGCTGCAGTGTCACTATGGCTTGAGGGCCTCCTTAAAGGTCAGACAGGGAAATACCGCATCCTCTCCAAATTGGAACATGTTTTCTTTTAAAGTTTCTTAGGCTTGAGCTGATCGTCCGTAGGTTTGGGTTTTATACTTCCTCCTGGCTACTGAGTTTTCAGGTGGACGATCAGTTAAGCCAGAGGCCCAAAGGCCATTTCACATGGCGGGTGGAAATGTGTCTCCAGCAGCCCAGTGCTCCCAGGGGGGGGGCGAGAGGAGGGCTTCCTGTTCTCTGATCTTCATCCTCTGTGCAAGTCTTATGCTGCAATTAGTCTTTTTGCTGATAGAATTAAGGGCCCTTTGAGAAATGGTGTGTTCGCTGTGGAATGTGCCTTTCATTCTCACACAGGTACACATGGTTTGAACACGGAATGGGGGAAGAGGGTAAACGCGGCAGACAGATGTCGTGCTTTTCTTCTGCTAATGCGGACTTTAATAAAGTGCTCCATAATCTCATGCTCGCTGTCCGCTATTTCACACAGCACAGCTCAGACAAGGCTCTGCCTTTCCTTAAATGCTTAACTGATTCGCTTCAATACATAACAAAGACCAATCACACATTGCTGTTAAAGTGTGTCGAGTGGAGGGGGGGGGCTGAGAATGGACTTACATAATAGTGTGTTCTAAAAATGATGCAAATCTCGAGGCGCGTTTCTCGGGCTGTGTACACGTCCCTTCGCTGGTCTTCGTCCATCTGTCTCTCAAAGCCTGAATGGCTATGAGTTGAGGGCCCTGACCACGGCCGGGCATGAGGTTACATAATACGCGAGGGCTAGGGTGGTGAATCCGCGAGGCCGATTATAAATAGGGCCCACAGTCTCACAGATGCCACCTTTGACATGGCAGGCAGTTAGACCCTGGGGGCCCTGGATATAATTGGTATACATTGGCATTAAACAGGAACGTCGGCTAAAAATGGAGATGTGTTTACCAGGAGCATCCCTTTCGCTTAATTCATCGTTATACCTTGGGGTTTCTTCAGAACCTAGTCGTTTGTGGTCCGGATACGCGTAGGCATTTATTAAGGAGTATCTGGACCGTTAGAGCAACACGACCAATTTTCGATTCTCTGCATCTAATCTTAAATTTAACACTACATTCGTGTTACAGGACACTTCAGTTGTGGCCCCGGACTGGTAAAATGGCTGTAATAAATTGGTTTGATATTTTAGATCCACCTAACAAAACCTGCCTTTTTTACTCGCCTCTCTTCACATTATTTTTCGCATTTTCCTGTTCAAATGGGGAGGCGGAAAGGTGGGGAGGGGGCTGTCATATCGTTTTAAATCTGTCGATGTGTAATTGGCAGGCCCCCTATCCAGCAGCAGGCCTCCGATGTTGTCACACTGCGAGACCATGCCGGCTGCCTGTATAATTAGCCGTTCGCCACCACTCAGCCTCCTCCCCGACCTATGAGGGAGGATGTAGGAGATCCTTGGCAGTGGAGCTCGATGGATCACGTGGAGAAGCTTGGCAGTTTTCTCTGCAAATGGCAGAGTTTGGTGCCACGGCTTGCACCGCTTCAACTTAGACAAGGAAAACAACCGAATGGAATGGGTCACATTGTGCATTAAGTGCGATTACGTAAAGCAAGGAAACATCATTCTGACAAAAGTGACGCAGGCTGGTTGCATGTGATAAGATATTTAAACCCAGTGAAACGTTGGTACTGGATCAGACCTGGGTATGACATTACACATGTTATACATGTCGTAACCTGTCCGGCATTATGGCCATCTAAAAATGGGTGCAGACGGGTTATTTAATCATGGACCTCTATGTTGTGTTCAGTGAGCTCAGGAGACCCACTCTAATAACCACCTCTTTGACGATGGTTGCCGCAAATTGGCTGTCCCTGAAAACCATAGGAGGAATGGAAAAAGCAAGTCCTGGATATCTTATTTGCCGCTGAGCTTGTTTTCTTATAATGATGACACAGTGATGAGATCCCGCATGCGTGCCCTTAGCCTCCTGGTGATTGACCTTTGACCTGAGCCCGCCTCCTTATCCGGGGGTGCCAGGGGAAGAGAGGTCAGATCCAGTAAAGTGAATTGCCCTAGCTGCTGTATCAGCACCACATGTTCTCAATGTCTGTAATTTACAAAAGTAGTAAAAATAAATGAATGAGGAGAATGAGGAGTAGAAAAGCTACTGCGTTAGCAGTTGGATGAAACCTAGCCTAGGGTTAACCAATTCTATTCACGATGAAGGCGTTCTAGACAATTTTACTGCGCCCTTTTTAATGACTGTTGGTCAGAAGCACATGGTGATTACTTCGCAAAGGCTTTGCTGCTTGGAAACTTTTACCGACCCATAGGAGATTTGACGAATCGTCCGAGCGACCCCTAATTTGAACATTTTGCTAGAATATTCTTTTCCGCGTTTTTTTTTTCTCTCTTCTCTGTACTGCCGCCGTATATCATTGACATTTTGATATACTGCGAGCCGACAGAGGAAGCCATTATGTTAAATCTACATCTCGAAGATGTCAAAGAGCCCAATTGTGTTCCCTTGGCATTCTCAGACAGTGGCGGTCGGCCATCCAGAAGACACAAAGGGCCCTGAAACTGTAAAAGAGTGGCAGAGAGGCTGACTCAGTCCCCAGCCCATTTTGAATGGGCATTATGAGATTTTGATGGATATCGTTTGAGGACCAACCGTTGTGGGGGCGGGATTGTCGTTAAAAGTTAACATTTTGTATTTTGAAACAAGCACTGTGTAAAAGGGGGAAAAAAAATCTCAAGACCATATTCCCAGAAATAAAACACGTTTATGTAAATTGGGTTTTTTTCATTTTATAAAGAAGATATGAAAAATATGTTAATCTCAGTAAGTATGTGCGTTAATAAGTTAATGCGCTGAAACGATCGATTCACTTTTAGTTGCAGGAAGTACACCCTATTAGAGTGTACCAGTTAAAGATAAATTAGCATTGTAGGTATGGGCCTTTATTTGAATGTTTTAATGATGGAGTTTTGTATTGGAGTCAAAAGTGCCAAAGGTTCAGTTTTTTTCTACACGCTGTGTTTTTTTTTAGTTTTAGTTTTTTTCCTCGGTTTTTTTTTTTTCTTCTGCGCATTGTTAGTGTTTCTGCGCTCTGAGATTTGACACCGTTTTCTCTGGGTGGACAGATTACATAAAGAGGCGTGACCGGCGCGTGTCGATTGGTCACATGCTGAGCGACATACCATAAAATTTTATCTGTTCTTCAAAATCAGAAATTAATTCTGAAGAATAAGGCCTATGCTTACGGGTCATAGTGCGGGGGATGAATCCATAGGGCTTTATGGGCGATTTGTAGTCAGTTTTTCCTGGCCTGTAATCCCTAAGTAGGACTATTTGCAGTTGATGCTACGAACGGTATGAGTCCTGCTGTTAGGAGTTAAAATATATATTTTGTTTCGATAATATAGCATGGACATTGCATCAGGCGTTCTGACAGAAATGCTCTGTGAGTTAAAGTGAGACTAAGAAATGGCCTAAACTGAAGACACTCTGGAGGCGGTGGGTGGGTCAGGGCTAGGGAGGTGGCACTTGTTTTCCATCTCTTCTGCTGTAATGGGGCCGACCTCCAGACCGAAACAGCTTTTTCCTTTGTAGTCTGCAATGGGGCTTTTCTTTCCGTTCTCCATCTTCTGCTTTCCACTTCCTGTCACTGGGCTCGCATTGGAGAGACGATGGCCAGGCCTCACTGCGTGTGGGAGGCCCGCTTCAGCTGGACGACAGAAGCGGTTCCTGCATGGGACTTTATTTATCTATGGAGCCTAATGAAAAATCTGATTGAAATGGCTGGTGTGGGCCTGGCGCTTCCGTTTTAATTGGGGTCCATTGAACTTCATACAATCGGCGGTTATGCTGTGGTTTGATTACTTTAATTACTTAAATTTCACACAACAGCGCCTGCAACAAGCCTCTTTGCTCTGAGCTTCCCATTAGCGATTGACTTCTGCTTTATGGAGACCGAACTTCTCTCTGTGCATCCAGTCTACAGAACGGTTGCCACCCCCACGGCATCAATTAGCTGGGACAAACGTGGGTTTGAGTGGAGGGTTCTGGCCCTGTGATCATTAACGTGGCTTGTAGCAGGTCTAATCAGTGCCGAGCCACAATGAGCCCCTTTTTGTGGGACGAGCCTGAGGCCGGTATTCTTGAAAAAAAACTAAAGAGGAGATCACATGTTGTTCAGGCATGCTGTTGAGGATCCCATCCTGGCCCACTTGACTAGATAGTGTTTGACCTCCAGGAAACAATACAGAGTTTGTTGGTGGGTTAATGAAGGGCCAGGAAAAGTCATTGTGAAACGCTGCTGTAGCATCTAAGGGGGATTAATAAAGGATCATCTTATCTTATCTTATCTGCTTTGAAAACACAAAGCTGACTCCAATCAGTATATCGTTTGGGTATGGAATTTGAGTTTTTGAAAATGGGTTTTAAGCTTTAACGCACATAGACTACTGTAAATCCCTATGGCAATCATTCCTTGAATTTGTGCTGAAATTTCTGCTCAGTGTTGCACGTGCTCAGTGAGCGTGTTAATTTAGAGTATGTTGTAGAGGAAGATGTAGAGCAAAGTCAAGATCACATTGGTTCCACACTTCACCAGTATGTCATCAAGGCATAATCACATTGGTTCCACACTCTACCAGTATGTCATCAAGGCATAATAACATTGGTTCCACACTCCACCAGTATGTCATCAAGGCATAATAACATTGGTTCCACACTCCACCAGTATGTCATCAAGGCATAATAACATTGGTT
>JAOYSI010000001.1:628112-643675 GCA_025775065.1 Hiodon alosoides | reverse complement strand
CCACACGCCAGCAGTATGTCATCAAGGCACAATCACATTGGTTCCACACTCCACCAGTATGTCATCAAGGCATAATCACATTGGTTCCACACTCCACCAGTATGTCATCAAGGCATAATCACATTGGTTCCACACTCCACCAGTATGTCATCAATGCACTATCACATTGTTTACACACTCCACCAGTTCGTCATCAGGGCATAATCACATTGGTTCCACACTCCACCAGTATGTCATCAAGGTATAATCACATTGGTTCCCAGGAGAAGTGGCCTAGCCTTGCATGACCCCAACCACCTCTCCACACCACACACTTACAGACCCGCTACACCCCCAAATGACCTCCTTAACGGATTACAGAGGAGCTTGCGTCACGGTTTGATTTCTGTTTTCTCTAGGACAAATCACGATTGTATTCACAAGGTACGCAAGCATTCGTATGGTTTATTTTTCATGTGTTGCATTTGGTACATCATTATGCCGTCAGGCATTCGTTCAAAGCTGGCAGTGTGGGACGCTGCAGGGAGTAATAACAGATGTCGTCTAGTTTATAAAGCGCCCTACATATTTGTTTCTACCTTTTATTAAATGTAACCGTAAACATGATTCAACAAAAAGAATATCTGCAATATTTAATTATTGCGCAGATAAATTGAAAACAAGTGCATCAATTAAATAAGTACACGGAGGTCATTCTTTGTTTTCCAGTGTGGTATTTATAAAAACATGGACACCAACATTCTCCACATCCCCATGTATCTACAAGCAAAGCACCTAAGCAAAATTGATCATGTATCTGATTTCTGTTGTCTGGAGATGCAAATAACATTCATGGAACTTTCTAGTAGCTATTTGTGGAACCCTGTATCTATTGGGTATTAAAGGAGATAACACAGTAGGTATGATATCCTTCAGTTACAGTCAACGTCAGGGTAGTACCAGGACATTCTGGCCAAAAATCTTTTACCCTCTGGTAGGATGCTTAAGGATGGGCAGGAAGTGGACATCTCAGCCTGATAATATTTTTCTGAGCTGGAGAAATTCTCCATGTAGGGAAGGTTAAAAATCCCTGAGGAAACCTGCCACAACCTGATAAAACACTAAAGGAAGTGTTTTCTCAGGTTGCTCAAAGCTAAAGGTGGATGTACAAAGTACTGATTACAGGGGTGTAAATCATTTTGGCGGCTGTGTTTTTTTCATCAATAAAAAATAAATACACACCTCAAGAAAAGTCCTTTCATTTTGAAAAACTATATTGTTGAGCTACCTGTTTCGGGATAGGAAATCTGGCCTCCATTTGATTATAATGTCATACGTGTTTAAGTAGCTAAAGTAGTTTAAGTAGCTCAAAAGTCACAAACTGATATTAGCAGTATTATAGAGAAATAGATAGATAAAGAAATAGAACCCCCCTCCACCTTTTTTTAAATTGTATGTCTAATTGTAAAGCCATCTATTTACAAGACACGGACCGTACTAGATCCATTTGGGCGGAGAAACAGGACTGGAGCCTTTCCACGCAGCAGTCGTGCTGACCTCATAGATCTCATGAAGAAAACAACATGGAAATTGCTCTCATGCGGAAAAAAGTCCAAGGAGCTAAATAACAAATATGGTTGAATTATTGAAGGGTGTGGGACATTTTCATTACTCGCCCGCGTGTGCAGCTGTGCATAAACCTTTTTTTTTCTTTTGCCGAAGATGAGCGTGTAAGCCTTTTGCGCGGAGTCCTTCAGGAGCCTCTCAGCATTTTTCATTGTCAAGGAACCCTGAGCCCTATGTGCACATATATTATTGATTTGTATCAGAATGGTGGTTTGGATCTCTTGCGAGTCTATTTCTATGGTCTCTTTCACTTGAAAGTGCTTTTTCTGAACCTTGTGAATGCAGAGATAGCGAGAGTGCAGGTTTGGGAATGAAGTCATACTGCGGCAGGCTGTTTGATAGCACGGGCCCCTGTGTCATGTCATTATGTGACACACTTTTCCTTTTCTGTTCCGACGAGAGCTCTCATAACAGCGGCCCTACGGCGGGGAATAGCAGGGGAAACTATTTTCTGGGCTGTTAGAAATGATCGAAACTGTCTTGTTGTTTCTTTCTGTCACAGTGCCTTTGGTAGAGCTAGGACGTTATCCCACTCTACTGCTCTGTGTTCCTTCGATATCATACGTTTGCCGCCGACGATGCTCTTCGTTTGTAAGCTGCTTTAATGAATGCTTCTCAAATCCACAATGTTGCAGCGAAGGCACTGAAGTGATGGAAGACGTGCGAGAGCTTCACAGCCGAGACTCAGCCCGTAAGAAAACGAAGGAATCCAGCACAGGTGGCTGCGGACACGCCTCTGCACATTCTCACCTTTCACTGGAGCTGCATTGCTGCCTTTTCTCTGCTCCTCGGGGTGAACTCAAGCCGGCCTGTTTTCTCTCCAACCGGAACCGAGCGTTCACTCAAACATCTCAGCAGGAGACCTCAGCCAAAGAGCAGAGCCCTGGACCCTCGTGGGTGTGGTGACCAGAAGATTACTTTATTTCAGGGGTTACTGTTATTGTACTGTTTATATGCTGCATATATATTGTGAGACAGCTGTATTATTGTGTAATGTATGCTCTCAGTAATTGTCATTAGGGCAAGATAGCTCAGTTTTGTATGGCACTTTAACCTCTAAAACTACTGCCCTTTTATTACGTCACTCTGGACTAAATGCTAAAATGTAAATGTAAAATGTATACATTACAAAAATTAAACTGACCAGTGTTCGTACATTTTATAAAACCTGTAGCAAGTAGTTCAAGTTAAACGAGCTTCTGAACTGGTTGACCTAGAAACACCAAACCAAGCATCTTATGGCAGTCTCCTCTACATACATACCATATTTAATACCGATGTCTCAAAAGACAAGGAAACCACAGATATTTGAACTTGAAATATTTTAACCCTGAAATGGAGAATTACTCTTTATATGCAACACGTGTTGTAATATAAATACATGATTGGCACCTACAGTACCAAACAGAAATGCAACGCGTAAATGCTTTCCCCCAGGGGACAGACGATTTGCACCTTTTCCTATTTACAGCGATTCACATTTCCTATTCATTTGCTGGATTTATCCTCACCTGTTATTCTAGGTGAGAGGTAACCTGTGTTGCTGAGGCCCTTGTGTTTCCTACCCCTGAAACAGGGTTTATGTTTGTGTTCACATTCACAGGCCGCATAGCATCGAGAGAAACATTTTTTTCCCTTGCTAAGAACAGATGCGATTGGCTTGTTCTAGCTCAGTGGGTATCATATTAGCTCAGTGGTGAGCCACCAGCTAATATGGGCTTTTTGTATATACTGTATGTTTTAATGATAAGGAAATATTGATTCCAGTCAATAAAATTGATTCCAGCCTGTTGTTTGCCATGTATTTCATACAGCACAGTTAAAATTGATTAGTGTCTACCTCTTTGATAAGTCTATCCATTTCAGAACTGTAACCAGAGTCCCTCTCAGAATAATAAAAATAATAATAATGAAATTAATGTGATGAATGCCGTTGGTACCAAGCTGTTATAGGGCTGCCTCATTCCCTATTATATCTCCTCCTTAGCCATTGAAGACATGATGGGATGTTACAGGGAGCTCTGGGCTACTGGGTCCCTGCCCAGTCGTCTCTATCCCACCAGCTGGGCCTAGGCTGGGACCCATAGAGAGAGATTTCCAAGCAGGCTGCTTCCATGCAGGTTCACTTCTCAGAAGGGACAGTTGTCAGGCATTCAGCACAGCGCTTCATTTGAATTACTCTCCTGCTGCAAGAGCTGATTACCTTCCACGGTTCTTGGGTGCTCGTTTCTGCTATTTTCCATTTTAAAATGCTTTTAGTACTCCTTGGAACAAAAATAGCATAACCATTGTATCATGACCTTTTTCTTGCTAAGGTTGGAAGGCGAGGCAGGAATGGGTACTGAACGAGCTCGGAAATAAAATTAGTTTTCAATAGAACAATTGGTTTAACCTTTTAGGCCTAACAGAGAGTAGCCTTTTTTTTAAAAACACAAGCAAAAGCTTGGAAAAGAAGTGTCAATTAACAACCGGAGGAACACTGCGTCGTATATTTGCATTTCTGCTCTCGGGTCAAATGCGGTCAGAGAGACAGGGAAGGAGAGATAATGAGAGCTTGTCGAAAAGCACACAGTCAGGATGAGCACGGTCTGCTTCTTGGTTCCTCGGAGTGAACTGCGTCAGGTTGCACGCGCCTGCTCCGTTACGGGCTTCTGAGAAAACTGTGGGAGAGCGTTGGTGAGACGTGGCACCGAAACACCAGCACCGTGAGGAAGTGCTCAGATCGAGCCCTTCCTTATTTCACGGCCTGCCCGCGGGAGTAGCTATACAGGGATAGTCGGTAATTTGCCTAACGCTTTTTTGCAAAATTGCTTCCTTAAAAACCTTCAGCATTGTGAAATTTCCTTTTGAAAGAAGGGCTGCAAACAGCGAACCGTGCTGCGAAAGTGCCGTGTTGGTTAAAGTGGAGAACCGAGCGCGTTTGCAAAGTTTTACCGCTGTAGCAGAAAGTGGACTAAACAAACAAACTTGAGTTCACTTGAAGTTCGATAAGAGTCTGAAACCAGCTGAATCTGAGCTGGGAAAAAAATTGTTTGTCCGCCGGTGAGCTATGATTACGGATCACTTGCGATTGAACGAGATGTGTGAAAGGCCCCTAAATCTTCACTCCGTTCGGAAAGTATCCGTTGTGTTCTGTGGAAATGTTCACATTTAAAAACGATTGTGTTGCATTAAACAAAAACTTGCAAGTTGCCCCCTTGTGTCTAAAATCCCGGCTATGTCAGGTAGTTTAAGGTTGCGTGAGCAAAAAACGGAGTAGCCTGCTTCAGGGGAATACTTAAAGGCACTTTGGCGGCTAGCAGCACTTGACCTGCCCTGTTTGTTTTGTCTGACTGTGTTGCATGTTCCCAGCTACTGTGCAAGCCGAGGGTAGCAGAGAGCTAAACTTAGCTACAGCAACACGGCAATTACTGCTCAAACCCAGACCTGGTTTCTGCATTTAACCTCTCCTGTCTGTCGTGACTGAAGTGTTATGGTCTTGCATGCATTAGCCGAGAAGGAAGTTGGCGCCAGGAAGCGTATCCTTCACTCCATGACTTTTTGGTATGAACTCTAAAGATCTGAACCCAGATTTGGAAGAGAAAAAAAATCTACCTAAAAATGCATAAAGAAACGTAAAGGATCTTTTAGGCACAAAGCGGGGGCTAGTTTGTGGTCAATCCCGTTTAAATTTCATATGTCTATATGTTTATATCTCATTATATCTCATTTCATTGAGAAATGTACTTGTGTCAGGCTGCCTGACTTCGTATCAGTATAGTTTGTTAGGACCATTCTTGGGGTTTATATTTTCAGTAGAGACGTTAGAAGTATTTTTACTTCTCTGAAGTTCTACCACTGTCATTGTGTCAAAGCAAACAGAAACATAATTGAACTCAGCTTGTTGGTTATAACACTGTTTTATCTTACTTATTAGCTGTGATTTAAATTTTCCAAGTTTTTGGTTTGGTAAGGCTTGGAAAAACTTTGGTCTTACTGGGTGGCATAACGGTGTTGAATTACCAGTAGTTTGTTAGACTTGGCTGAAACTGCTATGATAGAGGATTGCCTAATTGACAAATTTGCGGCTCAAGTAGACAGTGGCTAAAGCGTTGTTTTCATTTAATTTCAAAATGAAAGTTTGCAGAAAAGCTGTCCAGAAGCCTATGACGGCAGCCGTGGTCAATGATTCAAACCCATTGTCTCCAGTGTACTCCACATGGACATATCCTTGAAATGCCTGCGTTTGCTGAAGGACTTCCGCCTGATAGCAACCTGGCCCTCCGCCCTCCTGTCGCTGTATCGCCAAGGGTGGGAATCCAAAAATATCTCACGGCGTGCAGATGTAGGGGGAAAACAGCTGTGCTCAAACTCCATCGCTGCCCGGAAAATCTGACCTGACAGGGGCATGCGTCCACCTCCTCCACATTTTCTGTCACTCTCATGGAACACACACAAGCGTGAATAATTTAGTCATCGAAAACCATTTTTCCGATGATTAAAGATTTGCTGTGAAGGCCATCACTGAGGGGGTAACGAGGACGGGGAGCAGAATAATAATCAGAAAGGGAATTTAGTCTACCCTTATGTTTCACAGATACATATAGTGTTACAGATGTTTCTTAGTTGTTGGAACCATGGCAGGATTACTGAATGGGCAAATGAAGCAACTGCCTCGGGGCCTCCAACCACCAGGGGGCCCCTGGCGACAATTAATAAATAATTTCCTTTGCGAGTGTGTACTCAAAAGCATCTATTTTTGCTCTGGCCATATTGATTTCTCTGAAATTTACCGGAGGACAACTGTTTGATATTTAAGTCTCTCTGAGATTTCAAACCCTAGTCCGCAATATATATTATATATAATATATAATATAATATTTATTACATATATAATGTATATGGTGATTTGTCATTTAAAATTTGTATTTAAAATACAACACCACTTGGTACAATTCAAGTTGTTTGTTTTGTTGCCACTTGAAGAACGAAGACTTTTTTTATTGGATTTGTTAATTTAACCTTGATCCTCGGGTCATTGGCCGGGGGGGGGGTGGTTTGGGTGCGCAGGGGCCCGTGAGTTTTTAAACCAGCCATGGTTGGAACTGTTGTTGCTGTTGGAGAAGAAAAAGAGAAATTCTTCCAAAAACACATGGTAAGCCCTTCCAAGGCTGGGGTTTGGCCTTTGAGTTTGGCCAGTAGCATTGTGCCTAGCATTATCTGCCATGGGTACTGTAGTACATCGTTGCCTGAAGATTGCAGTGACCATCAGTGGAGATCTTTGACGTGTCGGGAGAGAGACCGATACTTCTCATGACGTTGGCAGCCGAGACCTCCGCTGTTTGGCACTCTGGTGGCGGTTTGCGTTTTGGCCGAGATATAGCCCAGTGGAGGCCCAGGGTGTTGCCTTCCACGCACACAGCAGCACGGTCCTACTGAAAAGGTTTCAAACCAGAAGGCCTGAATCAAAAATGTCAAAAGTCAAAGTCGTAAAAGTTACACCTATTATTGTTATTAAATTCTTCGTATTTTTTAAGTGAAAATAAGTGAAAAGGTCAGGAAGATGGCAAGCTGCTCTGCCCACAATACCGTCCAGAGCTCTTGGACCAACAGTATGATAACAATGGCTTGCCAAGTCATATAAAGGCTTAATTCATGAAGGCTCCAGAAGTACATTAAAAATAATCTAATTAGTGAAAAGTTGGCTCCAAAAAATTCTGTTTTGGGCATTCTTCTGATCGTGGGTGGTCTCTGTGTTCAGCGGGAGAACAGAGATGTAGTCTGTCTTGTTGGAGCAGAATCCAGTGTAAGGCTAGGTGGGTCTGGCACGTCTCCTCCATCCCCCTGGACTGGCCTACGGCTGGGGTGGGAGCTCAATTAGACAGACCCAGAACTTGTGATGACCAGACACAAAGTGCACCGGTCAGAATTCCCTCTCTTGTCCCTGTGCACTGCGGTTCACATCCCGTTCATCTTTTGTGAAACCCTGCTGCCTGGGTTCTTTCCCTGGACGCTCCGCCCTGGTCTGCTTCGTTCCTCGTCTGACCTGTCCTCAGCCCTGCTTGTGCGGCCCACCCTGGGAAGCACCGGTGGGGGTGGGAGGGTTGTGGCTCAGACAGCACACGTCGGCAGCGTGGGAACCGTGCACGTGCCCGTTTAACTCTGACCCTGAACCTGGCCAGCTAAATGTAAATCTTTCTCCCAGCTGTGAAGCCAGGGATTAAAAAATGATTCCTCGTCGACAGCTTCAATGGCTTTGCGTCAGGCATTCCAGTCAACCTAGCCGCTAGCCTGCCTGCAGCTACAATTTTAGGCTTGCTAAATGTAAACTCGGAATATAGGATAACGGGGATGGAAATAATTGTTTTTGCTTGTGTATCTGTCTTAGGCTCAAAATCTTTTTAATTTTAATTTTATTTTAGCCACCCAAATACAAATACGCATAGCATTTGCATGTTTTTGTACAGTTAGGTTAGGTTTCCTTGCCTGAGAAATATCGTAGTTGATATGTATTGGGATTTCGGTTTCATGTTGAAACTCACATCATGGTTTGCAACAGAGCCAAGCACTGTGCTGTAGAAGGTGGAGGTTTTAGATGGAGTCGAAGCCGAAACTACGGGACGCAGCTTGTTCCCTGGCCCCTTTATTAAAACATTTGACTGATGAAGTCAAGCTGTGCTCTCTTTGACACTCGGGCCTGTGTGAAGTCGGAAGGGTCCGGAAGCAGATACCCCTGGCCTGGTGCTCTCCGCTTTCCCTTCACACCCTGACACATCTCCACAGCAACCGACTTTACACTGAGTCTGACCTTCACTGCGGAACTGCTGTGCTATATAATGTGCATATTACGAAGTCGGACATCATCGCACAAGGACGCCTATTAGACCATCTTGTGTCCATGGGCTGTGTATTATCTACACTTGTGGTCAGCCCCGCTTGTCATTTGATGCAGCTATTCCTGCTACTTGAGCTGTTTCTAGTAGATAAGTGGAGAAGACCAGGGCCATGCGACAAATAAGTATGGTATAGTTGACTTGTATTCGATTTAGGTGTTATGTTGAAACTCACAGGGCCACACAACCAGTATATAATAACAGAGACAGAGAATTTGTGGATTTATTTTTCTGCATGCTATATGAAATAGGCCTAAGCGTTTGTCTTTTTTAAAATCATGTTTTTAATGCCAGGGAGCAGGGGGTTGTTAATCTAGTTTGAAAGGTTGGATATTCTGAAATGTCAGCTCCACCTTGTGGCCGAAGACGAGTAGTGTGCTGCTCGGATGTGAAGTTTAATTACAGAGAGAATTTTAGAGTTCTTACTCCTTTCTACTTGAATTCGTTTGATTAACGAGTGTTTCATTATTTGTGATGACTTTCATTACAGATGATAGTATTTAATTAAATTTTGCTTCGTTCTGTACACCAGCTCCTTGTAAAAGGCAGTGCTCTATAGAGCAATTGTAATAGACAAAGCTCAACCCTTTTTCACGCTGAGGTTACTGTCCACCTTGTTCTCCATTATTACCACCAAAGAATGATTGTGATCCATGCGTTACAGAATGGCATTAAGGTTAGGCATTTTGTAAGTTCTTGTGGGGAAAAAAAAAACTAGCCAATGCCTTGATTGTAATAAACAGTTTAAACGCTGTAACTCGTTACCAGTTCTGCTTTTGATTTGTGAGTCTCGGCCATTTCTTTAGTTTCTGTTTGCTGAAATAGCCCTCACAAAACATCTCTGGTCAAGTCCCTTGACTTGTGACTCACTTGGAACCACTGGTCCTTCTTTAATGCCACCAGTCCCAGTTTGTGGAAGAGTTGATTGTACAGCCTTCATAAGAGTGGGCGATATTTCCTTATTGAATCGAACCCTGTTATTGGTGACCCTTTCTCAGATCTGCATGGAGGCGAATGGGATTAATGTTTGTGCTGTTGTAGTTGACCAGGCCTCGCTATGGCTGATCGGGTTGGTACCTTAGCACCTAACTTTAGGTTACACCACTTTTACTATTTATGCAAAACATTGGGATTCCCTTAGTCTAATTTTTGATGAGTGTACATTACAAAACTTTGTCATGGACGGCAGTTACCTCATTTTAATTTTCATACTGAATTACCACTAGTTCATGACATAACTCATATTTACTTGGGTTTTCCTCAGATTTAAAAATACTTAATAGAGCCGTCACTGACAGAGTGAGGCATAGCACAAATTCTTGAATGTATTTACATTTTCTGGGGTTTTCATCATGTTTAAAAGTTCTTTATAGAGCCGTCACTGACAGGGTGGAGCACAGCAGGCATTATCCAGCACCAGACTTATGCTTACAAGCGCGTGCGTTTGCCGGTGCATGTCCGAGCCCTCCCCCTGCCTGACTCCCCCGTTCTTGTCCCGTTCCTCCAGCTGGCCGGCGCGGGGGGCAGCGGTGAGCATGGCTGAGTCGCGGCGCGAGGGGCGCACCAGCCTGCAGAGGAAGAAGCCACCGTGGCTCAAGCTGGACATCCCCGGCACCGTGGGGACGCTGGAGGAGCCGCCCCCCGTCGCCCAGGTAACCCCTCTGCTCCGCCTCCGGCGCTGAACCGCTGGGTATGTCCCGCGTCCCTTTCGCCTGGGAGGAGTCGGCCCCTGATTGTGCCCCACCTTCTCTTCCCTGACCAGCCGGCCCAGCCCCCGGGCTTCCTGCGTAGCCTCAGCATGCCGGCTGAGAGCGCCCGCCTCAACTCCGCTCCCTGCGACTTCCGCGACCCCCGCCGGCCCCCCCTCCAGCGCCAGGCCTCCATCACACAGACCATTAAGAGGTAGGATCCCCACCCGACTCACACCGACGGGTCCCAGATCCCATACGTGCAGTCAATGCGTTTGTAAATTTAAACTTGGACTAATACACATGGACACATTTGTGCTGTAAGGAACACACAGCGACCCCAACATATGAACACATTTCTATTGATCTCCCACAGTGTGGAAACGATGATTACCATGACTGTGTTTCCTCTCTGTCTTTTATGAACGGGAAAAAGCATGGGAAGGAAAAAGCTGATTCATTTCAGTTTTTGGCATCGTGTCCGTTTTGTTTATGTTTCCACGAAGAAACACAGCTTGGCGGTGCGTTTGTTCTCTATGGGTGTGTACCTAACTTATCAGCTGGGCATGCGGGCTGTATCGCATGCTAGGGTGAGAGACCAAGCGTGACCGTGTTGCTTCCTCGACTGCCACGTGACTGATTGCGTGTCAGTTTTGTTACAAGTTTTCACATGCTAACACCGACAAGGCTGATCTTTCGAAGAAGTTGCATGTGCATCCCTTTTTGTTTCAGACCTCTGAAGTTCACCTTTAGTGTAAATGTGCTCCTCGGTGACAGCGCATGCATTTTACACTGCCTTTATCGCCTCGCTCTCTTCCATCTGACCTCACTCTTCTTCTCCTCTCCTCCCTTGTTCTCCTCCTTCCTGCCCGCGCTGTCCTTCCCCTGTCTCTCCCGCACTACCCATTTCCAGCCACAAGAGGGTGCACTTTGAGCGGATTAACACGATGCCCATTAAAGGGCAGCGTGCCGCCCGCCGTGTTCCCAAGAGACGGCAGTCCCTGTCCAAACTCTTCCTCAGGTACTGCAGGGGAAGGGGTGGGGGGGGGGGCGTGGGTGGCAGGCCGGGAGAGCTGATGAGCTAGGGCTGGGCAATGCAACAATGCGATAACATCCTTGTGCCACCGAATAACATTTCTAAGCCACCGACATGGAAACCAGTGTCCTTGCAGCCACTGAGTCACTTAGACAATACAACGGTGTTTATCAAAACTGTTTACTCTTCAATGTTCCTGTGGGGAATTACAAACAGGTAATTCTCTTGTGCAGTCTGCACACCGTGACCATACATTCACAATATCAGAGGGGAAAGCTTACTGCATTGCTGTTGAGAGCACAGGCGGGGTCGAGCGGCATTTAAGGGGGTTGCACAATACTATATTGTCCAGTCTCCCGAACTATTTCCGTTTGGAGGGACATTTTTGCAGCGCACACGTCTTTTTATTCATATTCCCAGTGTCACTGAACATCTCCGGGTGTTCCAGAACAGACAGAATGTACTTTTTCTGCACGGTGGACAGCAGAGGCTTTCCTCTTTATGGAATCCTGGTAACTGCCCCCCATCGTTACCTGATTGGTCGGTACAACTACGTCATCACCGGCTCATGTGGTGGTAGGATCAGCGGTGACCAGTGCAATCAGCAATTTAAAATTGCAGAGGGAACGCACAGCAATAGGCCACTCGAAGTAAATGTACTTTTCGTCTTGTGTGGGGAGAGGTTGGCCACGTATTCCCTATGCACTCAGAAGCGGGAGGTAAAGCTCTTCTGCTGGACATCATTTCAGTGCAGCTCGTGGGTTTTTACATTTCCGTTTCAGCCAGTGGTCTGATCGTGTGTTTTGTGGGTCTGAGCTGGAGCATGCGGGAGCAACAGCCTCCGCACAGTCCTCGATAGGGCTCCCCGCCAGTTTGCACCGCCGTCCCGCTTCTTGGCGGTGCTCTGACGACAGCGGATCAGATTTCCTGACATACGGCGATCCAGGTGTTCCAGCGCCAGGCGTCCTATAAATAGCGGCGGAGGAGACCGGTAGGGTGACAGGCGGGGGCATGGCTCAGCTGAAACAGATGCCCGGATGACGTCTGCTGACTTCAGATGAAAGTTCTGGAGGCAAGGGCAGGTTCAGAAACTTACCGCTTATCAATCAATCAATCAAATTGTATTTGTTGTAGAGCATTTTTGCGAACAGAATTTGTCAGAACAAACAACAAACTCAATGCTATATTGGAAAATTATTCCCTGACCCCCAGAGGCAATTGAGAGAACTTTGGGAAAATTACATGAACTAAAGCAAGCAGTGAAGAGCTGAACAGATAGTTTACCGGTTTCAGTACTTAGTGGGAGGCTCGTTCTTGCTGCCAGGACTGCACTGAGAGGTGTTACCCCTCTTCAGAGGGGCGAGTCGCTGCTGATTGTTGCTTTTAATAGGACCTAGCTTTAATTCTCCGGACTGGGAGCAAAGCGCTTGTTTGCATTTACGGGGCATGTCCGCGGCTATTCGCCAGCCGAAGCCAAAACGGCACGGAGTTTGAAGCTGTCGTCGTCACGACGCTTTATTATTGCGTTTTGACTGAGTGGTTTGACTCATCGGGCAGTCAGGGGAACGGATTGAAAGGTCGGGGCTGGATTGAGCAACCGTTGGCTTGTGCGTCAAGGGTGAGACCTCGAAAAGCAATGACTCACCGTCGGGTTCCAGGGAAGTGACCGCGATGATGCAGAACGCAACCACAGTGACCGGTGTACCAGCGTACAAAGGAATGAGAGGTAGGGCTCTGTTAAACTGGTTTCGTTCCTCCTGGACCGGGGGTTTGCCCAGCGAGCCCAAAGGATGAGCAAACTGCTGGTTAACTGCCTGTGTTTTTTTTTTTGAAAGTTTTTAAGTGCGCTGGGTCACGTCGAGGCAGGTCCTCTCTTTTCCCCTCTCCCCTCCTCTTTCCGTTCCTGGTGAGTGTCGGCGTGTTTGTGGGAGCGTTGTTTACACGGCGGGCCGCGAGCAGGGGCGTCTGTCAGCTTCGGAAGGCCAGGCAGACTCTGAACTCCGGGCCGAGAGGTATGCGGTGCGGGCCGAGCTGAGACGTCGAGAAACGCGCGCGAGGAGAATGACTTTCTCAGCGCCGGGGGTTGAGCCGGAGAGGTAAGGCGATGGAGGGTGCGGCGGGAGGGGATACGTCGCTCTGGATCAGAGTGTCCGCTAAAAGCCTAAAATGTAAAACGTAATGAGGGGAGCCAGGGCCGCACTCCGGATAAAGGGGCCGCGCAGCTGCGCTGAAACATCCCGTTAGAATGGACCGGGTTGCAGCCCAGACTTGTTTTTCCTCTCTGTGTGGGTGCTGACTGATGGGATAGATGCATTTTGAATGTGACGTCTTTTTGTTTCTTTGTTACTCTCTCTGGCTATCGGGGTGCCTTGCATGCACTCCCAACGGTTCTTAAATGAATGCTTGGTGATTATTTAGTTTAGCATTTCACTCTCCTACTCCGTTTTTGTGTCTCCGTACACGCGCCACAATCGCTTAAGGGGAAGGCGATAACACTTAAATTCACTTTATTCAGCAGCGTCCCCTGGAGGCAGTCGGCGGTCATTGATTTATTTTGCTTTCGGTGGGTCAGTGTCATTTGCTGGGGCACTCGGCAGCTCTGGAAAGCGGTCGGCAGGTTTTAACCAGTGCATCCGCTGCACCAGCTTCTGGAGGCCCACCGTCCCCGGCAACATAATCGGACGAGGCTCCGCCTTCTCTCCTCCCGCTGTATCGGCAGAGCTCGCGTTTAGGACGGGGACTCCCCCGGCCTAGGGCTAGCCAGAGGAGCGTGTGCCGTGTTCCGAGCTAAGCACGGCTAGAGATGAGGCTTCAAAAGACCTGCGATTTGCCAATGTGGTTCTGCAGCTTGGAGACTTCGCTTAACCACCCCCAAAAAAACCTTTTTACATTTCTCCTGCTACATAACCCAAGCCCCACTTAGTGCGTCCATTAAACGGGTAGGCCAGCCCCCTTCTTGGCCACTGCTTCCTTAAATGGCACTGTGGGGATGTAGCGGTCGACTGTGTTATTGCTGAGGGCCTCTTCTCCAAACATCGCCAATGTCCTGGCTCGCAAAGCTGCCCTTCCTCCCCTGCAGCCTGGCCTCTTGCGCAGCGAGGACACCTCACCCAGCAGGACTCCAGAACAAACTCTTCGCTCACGACAAAATAAAAAACTGCTCTCCCATTTCTCGCTTCAGAGCTGTTCGCGGCCGGAGTGTTTTTCCGCCTGGGGAGCAGCTGTCAGCAGTTTGTCAGGTTTTTTTTTGTGTTTTTTTCTGGGCGTTCATGGGCCGCGCAGCGGTGACGCATTTTGATAAGGCCCTGCAGAGCTGCTGTAGAGTAGCGGCTGTTAAGGCTGCAGACTTATTGTAGACTTGTTTCTAGTCAAGTGAGGCAAGTGTGTCAAACAAGGCAAAGAGAATTCTATTTGTTCTGGTGCTCTGTCATCTGAGCACTTGGATTGTCAAAAATATACAATAATGCCCTCTTTAATGTTTAATTTGACTTTTGTGCTTGATATCATGATTGTAAGGTGCCTATTGACGGCGGTCACTCACTACATGACGTGTGTGTGGGTAGCCTGAAGACAGTCGCTTATTGCGTGGCGTGTGTGGGGGGTAGCCAGATGTGGTCGCTCATTACATGACGCATGTGGGTAGCCAGATGTGGTCGCTCATTACATGACGCGTGTGCGGGTAACCTGACAGCGGTCGCTCATTATGTGGCGTGTGTGCGGTTAGCCTGACGGCAGTCGCTCATTGCATGTGTGTGGGTGGCCAGATGACAGTCGCTCATTACATGACGTTTGTGTGGGTAACCTGACATCGGTCGCTCATTACGTGGCGTGTGTGCAGGTAGCCTGACGCTGGTCGCTCAGTGCGTAGTGTGTGCGCGCGGGTAGCCTGACGGCGGTCTCTCATTGTGTGGCAAATGTGCGCCTTTTGGCGGCAGGGGCACAGCGGACTGGTTCGGGGTCAGCAAGGACGGCGACGCCACGCAGAAATGGCAGCGGAAGAGCCTGAGGCACTGCAGCCTGCGCTACGGCAAGCTAAAGCCCCAGGTGATCCGGGAGATGGACCTGCCCAGCCAGGACAACATCTCGCTCGCCAGCACTGAGACGCCCCCTCCCCTCTACGTCCCTGCCTCCCAGCATGGCATGCAGAAGGTAGTCTGCCCCCCGACCCCCCGACCCTCATGTGATCACTGATCGTGTCATGTGGTTTAATTTGAACTAATGATAAAAGGTTTACGTAAATTCTTTGTTGGTTGCAATGGCTTTTGGAGTCGCCCAATACCTCAAGTCCGTACGCATACCCCCCCACCCCCCCGCCCCACAAACACACCCCCCCCCAAATAGGAAACCACCCCCCCCGGCGCG
>JAOYSI010000001.1:594842-626804 GCA_025775065.1 Hiodon alosoides | reverse complement strand
GCACGACTGCTACAAGGTGTCCGGACATTCGATGGTGTTTGCAACGGCTTTAGGAGTCGCCCCATACCTCACGTCCGTCCGCAGCCCCCCTCCCCCGCCCCCCGATCCGCCCCACCCCCAGCTTGTGGATCCCCTCGCCCGGGGCCGGGCATTTCGCATGGTGGAGGAGGTGGATGGCTACAGCGTGCCCCAGACCCCCGTCACGCCTGGCGCCGCCTCTGTCTGCTCCTTTGCCAGCTCCCGCTCGGGCTTCAACCGCCCGCCGCGTCGTCGCAAGAGGGAGTCCGTCGCCAAGATGAGCTTCCGGGCGGCGGCCGCGCTGGTCAAGGTGAGCACGCGTCCTTTCCTACGCCTTTTCAGCCTCCGCCGTTTACCTGGGGGTTTTTATCCCTCCTTTCTTTCTAACGTTCTGTGTACTGAATGAGTCAAAACCTCTGAAAACGGCAGCGGGGCGTCCTGGTGTACTTCTGAGCATGGCAACCCCAAGCGAGGTTTTTCAGTCGGTGTCATGCAGCCAAAGGCACCGTCTGAACGATCCAGTGACTGCTGACAATTCTGTTCTGTTAGAGGGACTTCCTTACTCCCGCTCTGTGAAGCTGTGAAGCTGTGAAATGACTGTATGACTTACAGTTTGTCTGATTTCTGGATTACAGTTGGTTTTCTTACTGTATTGCAGTCCGTCTTGCTGAATTACAGATTGTCTCCATCAAGCATTTTTTATAGGCTGTGGGGTTTAACACGAAGAAAGATTATTGCGTCACAAGCTGAGAGTATTTTCCTAAATGCCAATAGTGGGTTTTTTTAGATATAAAAGTTAAAACCATATAATATAAAATGCTGCCTTGGCTATTAGCCCTAAGCCACAGCCATTTTCGGCGTTCATACATTACAATCTGTTACATGAAAGCTAAGCTGTACACTGGTATGTATCTTAGGAGAGTCCCCCTTTGTGTATTAAATTTAATGACAAAACATTAGTCACCCTAGGTGTAGATGTCTACATGTCTTCATATAGACTAAGTATGTCACTTTCTGTTCATTTGTTTGCTTTATAATACTCTTGCAATGACCGAACATTGGTCACGTTAAAATCCACTATAACAGATGGGCATGATTAATCCTTAGGACACAGATACAGTGTTTAGTCTCTTCAGTCTATGAAGCTGCTATAAATTTGCTTTCAAATCTGCGGCTGCCTTATCTTCCATTCTTTGTGTTTAGCCATTCAGGTTTTATTTTGTTTAAAAGTAAACAAATGAGGAATCATACGATTGGCTGGTTGGCTGCATCCTTCTAGCCTGTAATGAAGCCGTTAAAATGTAAAAAAGAAAATCCAACTAAACAACCGTTCTCTAAGAGGATGCATTACTGTCTAAATAACCATTAAAATGAATAATTTATATACTTTGGGGAAAATAGTTAAAATATCATGACATTTTGGGGTCTGAAGGTTAATTTACGCTTTGGCAGAAACAGGCATAGTGTAGTTATGATTTTCAAAAATGCGTTTATAAGTCAGTTTAAAAGATGTGTCAACGTGCTACGTGTGACACTGAGGTGTAATGGCACTCTGGGGTTCGGCTGTAATTCGACGTCTAAAGGCCTCAGTTAGCCCTTTAAGAGCAAATATAATGAAGTTTAAGAGAATTAAACTACAAGGAAATGAACGGGAAGTGACTGAGTTTGTCTATATAGAGACATGAGGACATCTAGACCTAGGGTGACCAACCGTCCAGCAAATTGCGGCTGGTCATTTGGAAAATCCTTCTTAAGCTAGACCCCCTTCCAAATATCTAAAAACTCTGGTTACACCTGTCTAAAACCATTAGTCGCTTTTGAAAATGTACCCCTTAGTGTGCTTAGATTTCGTATTACATCGTAACTGGATGATGTTTTCAGTATTATGTATACAACAATGTACTTTTTCCATATTCAATGTGTTTGCAATAAAGAAAATGCATGTTAATGGTTTTATTATTTAATATCCATTTATATTAGGGCTTCAATATCACTGATGAGATAATCATGTAGTATTTTTTATTACAATTTTGTTTCCTGAAATCATGTTCAAAAAGGCATGTACTGAAATATAATTTCATTTTTGTGAATGAAACCCATAGAAGCCTTTTGTGTCTTACACCATTTTCAAAACTGAAGCCATTCATTTTTGAGTGGTGCTACTTAAGTCTTAAAAAAATCTGTCTTTTGCACTGTGTCTTACTTATCAATGCTTGATCGTCAATGTATGCTGCCTCTGGGCTAGTCAGTTTCTGTGTGCCGCGCCGGTGTGACTCGCTCCTCTGTGCACGACAGCATGTAAGTTACTGTGGGGTTTTTGTTTTCCTCACAGGGCCGCTCCATCCGGGACAGCACTCTGCGCAGGGCACAGAGGCGCAGCTTCACCCCTGCCAGTTTTCTGGAGGAAGACACGGTGGATTTCCCCGACGAGTTGGACACCTCCTTCTTCGCCAAAGTAAGGGGCACCCACCGCCACAATTAGCATGCTAGCTGTGTCTGCTGCTAAAGGTTACCAGTTTTATTTGAATCTGGTTCATACTGTTAGCATGATTTCTTATAATGTGCCAGTGTTTAGCAGTTTAGGCATATACCACTACTGTGCCTTTACAACCCTGCCCCCTGCTGGACGTATATGCATGTATTCTTTTTTAGTCACTCAATTCCCCTGCACTATAAATAAGTTTATTTTTTAATTTTTCATCTAGCTGTTTGTAAAATGGCTTCTCTAAAAGCAAGAGTGCCCCCCTAATCTGGGTTTCGCTTCGCCCTCTCCTGATATCCGGCACCCCTCTCTGCAGGACGGCCTGATGCACGAGGAGCTCTCCACGTATGCGGACGAAGTCTTCGAGTCGCCGTCTGAGGCGGCCATCCAGGAGACAGACGCGGCCCGGGCAGCGGACGAGTGTGATCTGACGGGCAGCGCCCTGGCCAGGAGCGAGCTGGAGAGGAGCCACCTCATGCTGTGAGTGTCTCCGTGACAACAGGGACATCCCAAACGGGGCCTTGCTTTTACTGGATTACCGCCGAGTAAAGGGGGTATCCAGGGGTATCCGGCTGCCAGTGGGCCCCTGATGAGGCTGTACACGTAGGCAAGTTTGATGGCTGACGAAATCTAGGAAAAAAAACATCCGCTACAGAGAAACACTGTTAGTAAGCTACTGATCAGAACACTACTTTCAGAAACTATGGCTTACAGGTGCCCTAGTGAGCGTAATGTGTGGAGGCGGTTACGGCACATGTACGCTCTGACAGAGGTAATGCTCTGACAAAGGTTACAGAGTAGCTTTAACCGTAAGCCCTGATGTCCTTACCCACACGGGTGTTCCGTCAGCTCAGACCCTTACTGTGGGCTTCATGGCATCTGCAGGGAAGCCCCAGAGCAGATTGAGTTGTATTCTTATCTTCCTTTTCCGTTTCATTTTACATGTTTTTACTCCCATCCTGTAATCACCTCCTCATCGTGTCCCTTGTGGCTCTCACCGCCCCCACGGCGATCCCCTCTCTGCCCCCCTCTCCAGGCCCCTGGAGCGCGGTTGGCGCAAGGGAAAGGAAGGCGTACCGAAGGTGCGCCTGCGCCAGGAGGTGGTTAGCATGAGCGGGCAGCGCCGCGGCCAGCGCATCGCCGTGCCCGTCAAGAAGCTGTTCGCCCGCGAGAAGCGGCCCTACGGCCTGGGCATCGTGGGCAAGCTCACTAACCGCACGTACCGGAAGCGCATCGACAGCCATGTCAAGAGGCAGATAGAGGACATGGACGACCACAGGTACTCCTCAGGCACCACCTGAAAGCAGAGGTTACTCAGTGGCTGTAGTGACCATTATAGATACTCCACAGGTAACACTTTTACAGATAACTCACAGATGACCCTTTTGCAGATAACTCACAGGTAACACTTTTACAGATCTACTGTATGTATGTCAACAGTGCAGGAACGCTGGTCTGACATGTGCCGTGCGGTGTGAGGGCCTGCACCTCGTGTAGAGATGGAGATGTGTAGACATTGATGCACATTGATGCAATTTTGCTTGGTCCCTGCCAGGCCCTTTTTCACGTACTGGATAACGTTCGTCCACTTGCTGATCACCATCCTGGCGGTGTGCATCTACGGCATTGCCCCGGTGGGCTTCTCGCAGCACGAGACGGTGGATTCTGTGAGTAAAGCCCGTCTCCCTCCTCACACCCAGGCTCCGGCTTGTGGCGATTTGCGTTACGGAATTTTTCTTCCCTGTGCAGGAATGTCCCCTTCTTTGTGTTCCAGGTTCTGAGAAACAAAGGCGTTTATGAAAATGTCAAGTTTGTGCAGCAAGAGAACTTCTGGGTCGGACCAAATTCGGTAAGTCGATAAATTGCACGGGGAGTTCACCTGAGCAGTCAAAAGACTATAGAGCGGAAATCGCCAGAAAGTGGAAGACATTGCATGAGCTAATCATTTTAAAGTGCTAAGGCTCTTAAATCAGACAGCAGTGATCTGACCTGGCTGTATGCACTTGCTGTGGAAAGTAGCGTCCGCTAAATATATTGTATGTAATATTTCGAGTTAAGTTAAGTTAAACTCATGACACACAATCCCTGTGACAATCGGGATGCAGTACATATGTTAGAGCAGTTAGAGTGAAATGATGCTTGATGCCTGACTGCAGTTTCCTTACCATTCCTCCAGGAGGCGCTGATTCACCTGGGAGCCAAGTTTTCTCCCTGCATGCGGAAGGACAACCAGGTACACAACCTCATCCAGGAGAAGAGGGACAGGGAGCGCGACTCGGCCTGCTGCGTGCGCAACGACCGCTCAGGATGCCTGCAGACGTCTGCCGAGGAATGCTCGGTGAGTCCCCGTTTCCCACGCTGGGCCGGGCCGAGGGCATCGCTTTCCCCTCTCTCACTCTCTCCCTGCCCCTCTGACCAGGCCACTCTGGCGCTGTGGGTGAAGTGGCCTCAGCACCCAAGTGCGCCGTCGCTGAACGGGAAGCTGCGGCAGCACGGCTCCGTCTGCCACCAGGACCCCAGGTGAGGCGTCTCAGTGCGGGAGTGTACTCGCTGTAGACTTTCTCTAAAGAGCGCAGTTTGTTAGTGACCATTTACTTAGCAGTGTTCACTCACGCACCTTACGATCTTACCGTTACTCTGTACATAAAGCTGTATATTTACAGAAGCTAAGCCTTGCTCAAGGGTACGAAAGAATGTTCGAGGCTCCTGTTTGGTCTGACACCCTAACCACTTCATTAGCAATTTATTTAACAAGGTCTCTGACTTGGATCTTGGCATCTGTCTTTCACTACTGTTTGCCTGGTGGCGGTGAAGGGAACTCCTCTCACACTCTCCCTCTCCTCCTGGCAGGATTTGTTTGGAGCCTGCCTCTGGGTCCCCTCACGAATGGCCCGATGACATCACCAAGTGGCCGGTCAGTACAGCCGCACTGACCTGCCAACACCGACCCCTTAACTTTAGTAGTAAATGCATTACCCTCTGAATAAATATGTTTACTGCTTATTTCTGATTGTTTCCTCCCCTCAGATCTGCACCAGGTACAACACAGGGAATCACACCAACCTCCCTCACATAGACTGTGATATCACCGGCAGGCCCTGCTGCATAGGCACAAAAGGGAGGTGAGGAGAGACCACGCATGCAGACCTGAAAACACACAATGCCGTCTCAACGCTCACATAACGTTTTATGGCCCACGTGACACAGGGTCTTCACAGATCAGATCCTTAGCTTGCGTTTAGGAGTGGGTACCGAGGGTCTTCACAGATCAGATCCTTAGCTTGCGTTTAGGAGTGGGGGCCGAGGGTCTTCACAGATCAGATCCTTAGCTTGCCTTTGGTTTTGCCGGGGGTTGCCCCAGCTTGAAGTTTAGAGGTTGTCGTCTGGTGTCATGTACTGACTGTGCATTGTTGTTTTTTTGCCTTTGTCCAGGTGTGAGATCACTTCCCGGGAGTACTGTGATTTCATGAAGGGTCACTTCCACGAGGAGGCTACACTTTGCTCCCAGGTGAGGGATCGCTGCTTGCCTAGTTATACTGACATTCTAATTTTTATCCCCACTTCAGACTCATGTAACATGAATATGATCAGCTGTGAACCCTTTGTTGGCAATAGAACATACATTTGTTCACAGAGTTTAGATATCTAATGGTGAAGGTGAATGGGAGCTGGTGGTGTGAGGTGGAACGGTTGTAATTAACAAGCAGCATATGGTCCATGGGCGATATTTTGCTGAGTAACTACTGAGGTGGAATTAAAGCCTATAGAAAACAGTGACCCCCCCACGACATTGTTTTATAACATGCTTTTTTCCCCGCTGAATGACAAAGGACTCCTACAGTGTAAGATGTCCACAGCCAGCAGACCACTTCACAGCTCAATTCTGAGCTCACCTGAATGGACCCAGCTGGTTGACAGCCATTATAGGGAGCCGATTTTCTTTTCTATGAAGCGAAGCAGGGGGATAAGGAAAGCAGCCAGAGATCAAAAAGGCACACGGCCATAAAGGCGCTGTCTCCGATCGCTTTAATCAGCGCTACCGAAGGAAATTTGCTCCCAGCCACGTTCTGTGTCCTGGCTCGGTCTGGCTCCATCTGTGTTCCAGCCAAGCACCGTGATGACATTCCTGAGGCTTCCACTTCGACACACGGTCAATAAATGTACAGATGATCCCCCTCACATAGTTAGATTTATAGCCACCAGAAGAATAGAGGCAGTGGATAATAATAGGTCTTCCAATTGGCTGCGCTGATATAATAGCGGAGGGAGCTATTTTAACATCGGAGATAACGTGCAACGCTGCCTAATCCTGTAATGACGCTTTTAATATTATATAATATTACCTTACACAGCCAACAGCCTTCTTATCTCCCCTAGGTGCACTGCATGGACGATGTATGTGGGCTGCTGCCGTTCCTCAACCCTGAGATCCCGGACCAGTTTTACCGGTTGTGGCTCTCGCTTTTCCTGCACGCTGGGTGAGTGCATCGTGGGCAGGGGACTGGGGGGCGGAGAACGACCTTCTACCATTTCGTCCAAGCGACCGGCTTTTATTACCAAGCCAGGTGAATTCTTCAGCGACGTTAATATGCCAAACTTAGATGTGTTTATGTGAACTTTTATTGTTCAGTAGGTCCTTTTCCAAACCTTTCCAAAAATTGGTATTTTTTTGTTGTTTACTTGATGGTCAATCAAACATAGTATGCATGCATAGCGAACATAAAAGTATTAAAGATGGTAACGCCACAAGCTAACGTTGCTCCGAAATAGTTTTTTGGGTTTTTTTTGTGCAGAACAAGCTCATAAAATGATAACAATTCCTGATATTAGTAACCCCTACAGAATTTACTGTATTTAGTTGATAACACACAATTATCATATCAATAACAATTGAGGTCTGATGCCTGTAAGTATAAAGTACTAACATCAACATAATTTTATTCAATGACAGTACCGCACTCCAATATGTACATTTTCTTCAAACTCCTAAACATATGTAGTATGAATAAGCTTTTTTCAGTAAAAGGATTCATAGAATCCAGTCTGTAACAAGTATCCAATAGCTCTCACTTTATTGATATACTGGGTTGAATGCGTCTCCCAACGTCAATGCATAGAAGTGAGAAAAATTCATTTCCATCTCACAGAAAGAGCAAAGGGCTGTAGACCAGTTCCGATATTTTGTGGTTTTCTCTGGTTCTGATTTCAAGGCCTCTGCGCGTGTTTTCCATGCATGCCAAACCCACACGGGCATTTAGTTATGTAAGTAGCAGTTTAGAATTGCCCTGAGGGACTCCGTGCTGTCTCCTGGGTGGATGGCAAGCCAGTATTAACGAGTCTCTCAGGTTATGTGGTCTTTTTTTTTAAAAAGAAAAGGAAAAGCTCACTGGGGGATGGAAGGAAGGGGTGGGAAGGCTGGTTGGATCTCTGAAGACTAAGGCCTGAAACCACAATATTTTTTTGTGTATGGCAGGTTAAACACAGGTGTGTGCCCTTTTGTCTGTTTCTCTTGTCTGGTTTTAGGCATTGTGTTGCATTTTTAAATACGTTTATTTAAGTGTTTTATAGTAGTCCACAGTGCGTTGCCTCTCTGGTTTGTGTTCTGCTGTCTGAGGGGCAGATTACCGGTATTCCATACAGGTTAACGGATCAGCACTGAGTGGCGTGCGCTGAAGGTTGTTTCCGCCCCTAAAAGAGTTTCTCAGTCAGTTTATGGCACGTTTTTTGTGTTTCATATAGGAGGAGACTCCTCCTTTTCTTTTCTTACCCCGCTGAACGATAATAGGCAGCCCAAACTGAATTTCTCCTCTGCTGCAGCCCTTACGCCCGCAGTTCATGTATTTCATTGTGCCCTTCTTTCCACCCGTCCAGCATCCTGCACTGCCTGGTGTCAGTGCTCTTCCAGATGACCATCCTGAGGGACCTGGAGAAGCTGGCGGGCTGGCTGCGCATCTCTATCATATACATCCTGAGCGGTATCACCGGTAACCTGGCCAGCGCCATCTTCCTGCCCTACCGGGCCGAGGTGAGGGGAGGCCTGCTCATGCCAGCCCAACGCTTTACTGTTGGATTCGCAAAGCTTTTCTGCCTGAGCATTGCCCACTTAGACTTGCTCGCTGACATATCTTCTCCCAGGTGGATCTGCCCACGCATCTGCATTAGAGTCTCAGAAATATAAATGGAAGGTTTGGTAGGCCCTGAAATAGGCGCTCACTAATCTGCTTAAACAGAATATTCTGGCACATTTGATATGGATTAGCCCTGTGTGTAAAGGCCAGATCCTGGACGGATAGTATCTACACCTGTGGTGTAGCTAAGCTTGGTAATGTCTCTCCCGTGTCCCAGTTGACATGGTCCTTCCGATTGGTTTCCTGTGATTGGTCAGGTGGGACCGGCGGGCTCTCAGTTCGGGATCCTGGCCTGCCTGTTCGTGGAGTTGTTCCAGAGCTGGCAGATCCTGGCGCGTCCGTGGCGGGCCTTCGCCAAGCTGCTGTGTGTGGTGCTCTTCCTCTTCACCTTCGGCCTGCTGCCCTGGATCGACAACTTTGCCCACATCTGCGGCTTCGTCTCGGGCTTCTTCCTCTCCTTCGCCTTCCTGCCCTACATCAGCTACGGCCGCCTGGACATGTACCGCAAGCGCTGCCAGATCATCATCTTCTTGGTAGTGTTCGTGGGGCTGTTCGCCGCCCTGGTGGTGCTCTTCTACGTCTACCCCATCAAGTGTGAGTGGTGCGAGCTGCTCACCTGCATCCCCTTCACGGACAAGTTCTGCGAGAAGTACGACCTCAACGCCCACCTCCACTGAGAGGGCACGTGCCACATACCCCTCCTCTGCTACCCGGGAGAACAATCTTTTTTTTTGCTATTGTTCATCAATTCGATGTACACCTCACCATCACACCCGTTATCAGAACTTTAGATAAACGAAGAAGCTTTCTCTTTTCATACTCTGGTCGTTTAATACTCTGAAGAACCCTTCATCTCTGTCCCATCTGGCCCAGCTCTGAGAAGGCCCTTAAACCCAATTTCGTCTGCATTTGATATGAAGCAGATGAGCCGGGACCCGATAGACAGTCACATGACCCTGGAGGACTTCATCTGCCTTTGGACTTGTTCTTCTTCCCTTCACAGCACTTCACAAACCAAGCCTGGGATTTCTCTCATCCTCAGAGATAAACTTTACCAGGGGAAACTAAAAAAACACCTTTGGTGCCTTGTTGATAAATGTACCTACTACTGCCATATTTTTGTTACACTAGATGGAGCACTCAAATGTTAACCTTTTATTTGTCTGTTACTACTAAAGTGGTGATGGAAAAACACAGAAGTAGCGTTTTAGCTACCACCTACTTTCTTGTGACTAAGAATACAGCATAAGAAACACTCTGCCTAATGAAATTTGCCTGTTTATTTTGGGTGTGTGTATACTTGCCTGTGCGTGCGTGCGCCCCATGTGTGTTTGGAAATAGACGGGTGTTTGATGGGGGGCTGCTACATATGGGCATTGTACCCTAACCATTTGAGTGGCCCAGTTGCCCCTAAAACAAACCACAAAAACTGTTTGTACTGTGTCTGAGGTAATCGGGGGGCGGTACTCAGCATAAGAAATGCAGAGCTGTCAGCAAAGAAAAAGAAAGAGGCAGGCTTCTTTTCTTTTAAGAAACAAGTGTATTGTTCTTTTGGGGGAGGGGGGCACAACTATTAATAGAAAATATATACAAGGGAGAGAAAAAAACTTGAAGGAGAATAAAACATACAACCCTACTTCTTAAAATTATTGTTTTCCAGTGGAGGGGCTTCAAAGTTTAAAATCGGAAAATATGTATTCCGAATTGCCTGAGGAAAACATCCAGGACAATTACAGACTATTGACTCCACAGTGCGATTTAAGGGCTCATTATCACTATCAGCTCACACTGGGTGTGCACAACTTACACAGTCAAAGCATAACAAGCCAAAACTTTACGGTGTAACACAGTTATTTTAATCACAGTTGTCTTAATCTTTGTGTGACTGCCATGTCAGACCTCAGACACACTTCTCCAGGGTACTTCTCCAAGGTAAGTAAATGGTACAAGGTTTTTCTGGTCATCACTAGCCTAAATGTACTATTGAGTCACCACATGAAGATTCACCCAATGACTCAAGATTGAACTCTGATGCCTTGCTCTTATGACATTCCACCTGAATGCATCTCCTTTTGGGGAAAGATGCACTGTTGCTTTGTCGGGCATGGAAGCCAGCATGTACCTTAACTTGTTTGAAATGATTGCTGCCATACATCGCATTAATTAATCTTTTAACTTAATCAGCTAATTTTTCTGTGAAACAATTGTTATGAAGCTGCTGGTTGAATCGGTAAATTCATGTGCTGCCGGAAATTTTTTTTTAAAATTGCATTATTTATTTTCCACCTTAGGGTTGATTTGGATTAATCTCTCCTACTGGGCGTAATGTGCCTGCATGTAGATTTTTGACAAGAGTATTAGCGAAGCTACTCGTTTATCGACACTGCTGAGAATAACAGCCTCATAGATTAGTTGGGTGTAGGGTACGGATCGTACGTACGAAATGAAGGACTTACGTAGGAAATTCCAAGAACTTGGAATGTTCATAACATCTATAGGCGAATGTGTGCCTCCATATAACGTAGCTCGAGGGGTATGGCGAGTAATAGTTACGAGTCACTACTAGTACACACATTTAATGCTTATAAATTCGTCGTTCTGTTTTTGCAGTTTCTATATTGTAAATAATTAATTTGCTTGCGTGATGATGTACTATCTGGTTATTCATCCACTTCCTTGTAGTGCATGAGCAATTCCTCAGAGGTATCCGCCACCCCTGCAGTTCTTGCCAATTTACAAGATTACCAAATAGACTTTTTAAACAGCAGTTTTGAAATAATTCGGGTTACTTGTCTTTTTGTTGGTTTTTCTTCTTTATGAGACATTGTGCTCGTGAACCACCGTTTGTTTTATACATTTTTTTTTTGTTTGTTTTTTTACAGTAATTGACTTACATTATTGGTCAATTGCAGGTTTGTTGGATCTGATTACAATAAAATGTTAGGCTACTGATGGGTGGGTTGGTAGTTGACAGGCAGTTGCAGCACTTGTAAAATATAGCAAGATAGATATCATTGGCATTAAAAAGTGAAGAAAATATGATATTGTTTTAATGGTGTATTGATTAATAATTCTGTCAGCGTGAGCCACGGGCACAGTGCATTAATGCACTGTGTTAATTAGTGATGTTAATTAACATCATTGACTAAAGTGCAGTGAGAGGCTACTGTTTGCTGCCGTTTGTCAGGTAGAAATGGTACCATAAAGCACAGTGGGGACGGGTGAGACGGCCAAGGGATTAGTGCTGAATGAAATAGGGTTTTTTTTTTTTTTTTGTGATGAGGAGGCAGCACTTCTTGTTCTGCGACCATTGTTCCTGTGTTTCGACGACAGACAACTGGGAATTCTTGACAAAGGCAGGGCAGTTAATTGCGGATTTATCGTTGTACGAAGTTTTTAGAAGATGAAGACCTTCTTTGACGCTGAAGAAAATGTGTAGTAGGTAATACGATTATTATGGGAACAAAAGTAGCCGAATACTGCCGTAATCAGACAGCGGTTTTCGTAAGACAACGATTTTGCCATTACATTTGCGAAGATGTAAGATCACCTGCAACAATTTGATTCTCATCAGTTCGTTGATGTTCGTACACATCAAACGTGTATGAATCGAAAGGAGTGTTTTTCCTGAAAAGTGGTGGGATGTCCAGTATTATCCATAACCTACTCTGTGTAGCTGTTCTTTCTCACCACTAGGTGGGAGTATAAAAATGTTTTCATGAATAAAACTGGCGGCTTTATCGGACAGGCGCACAGGCGATACAGTAGGTATAAGAACAAAACCGAGGGTATTAACTGTCAAACACTATAACCCCTAGAGCAGTAGAGAATATAGGTAGCACAAAGGCTCATAAGACTATGGTGGTGTGAACCTGTATTCATGCCCCTGATAAACATTTCTACTGTTAAACAAAAATATGTTTTAACAGTAGAAATGCCTGCGCACACAGATAATTGTTTTCAAAAACTCAATGGAATTCACTCAAACATATTCCACATCATATTTACATCGTCAGAACACAAAGATTTAAAATCACCTCAAGGCAAAACAGGATCCCTTTTTTAGTGCCAATAGTGCTAGTGATGACAATGGCGGCCAATATTCACACGTCTTTTTGAATCAAATGAGGTTATTTCACAAACATTGGTTTCTAAAATAGTCATGCACCTAAAGCCAAATTGTACTTTTTTAAATTTATTTTTTATTTGTATCCTGAGGAGGCCGGAGAGCCATGAAAATCCAATCCCTACACCTCATTACCCACAAAGAGTGGTGACTTACAATATTTTCAGGTCTGGCAACAATTATCCTCAATCTTAAAGACGGACACTACTGTGAAAACTTATCATTTACAGGTACATATGATTTTCTTCTGTGACACAATAATTTGGAGGTCAATGACCTTTTGTCAGTCATTTGCCTGCAAGTTTGTCTTTATTTAGATAGATAGGTACTTTATTTATCCTCATGGGGAAATTACAGTTTTCTCAAGTGTTTATCAATTATCAATGTTCTATTAAAACTGGAACGTATTTGACACAGCTCTTAAAAGAAATGAGTGCTCCGATATTTAATAATTAGAATCTTTCTATACTCCAGACGAATTGCTCAAAATACAAACAGCCCTAGATTTCAACATTGCCTCATACTTTTGTTAGACACTGGCCTTTCCACATCAAAGCAGCACCATCATTAGTAATTAATGCAGTATTGTCTAGCACAATTGTGTGGTTTGGGAGGTAAATAGGCTGTTTAGGCAATTTTAAAGGATGTGAACTTGCATAGCATATTAAGAGTTTTACGGCTACACTGACGTGTGAGAGGGGAGTAAAGATGTGTGCTGGGTTCGTAGCATGGCACTCAACCAACTGAAGACACCCTTAATAAAAACTCAAGTACCACATATACCTTAAGACGTAATTCATACATTAGAGATCAAAGACTAATGTGTTTTGACGCTATTGAGCCCATTGGAAATAGAAAGCTTCTTTTCCCGTATGGGTTCGTTCACCATTACTAGTGTTAGGCTTTCAGACCTTTACGAACTGCTGTTCTTGTGGCACTTTAATTCTACCGATGACATCAAACATCCTTCCTGTGAAATTCTGTGCTCTGTCATGCCGCTGTTTAAATTGTGCATCTTGACTGCCTTCTTGCTCCTTGAGTGGCAAAAAAAACTGCTTTTCTACGGTTTGAATACATTTTTCACCATGAATTACATAATTACAATTTACATAACCTTTACATTGATGTTTATAGCAACAATAGGGGTGTAACTGAATTCTGTGGTAATTCTTAGTTGCCACATCATTTGCGATGCCATCTGCTTTGGTGATTGATATTATTTTGGAAGAATGTTGTTCTCTCTTAAACCATTAGTCTATAATTGTATTTCTTGTATTTTTTAATTGGTGTTAGAACACTTCCACACCAGTCCCGCTATCCATCTATCCGACTATCATTGTGTACCTGAAAATGATGTCCTGAAGCATCACAGAAAATCCACCAGAATGGATTGAAATGGAACTTTCCTTTTAATGGACAATACATTACTAAAACGTAAAAAACACGTTTTATAGTTTTCTATTTTAATTCAGTATAAGCTCATAGGTACTGATTGATGAGACTTTGTAAAGTTTGTGGTGGGTAGGTAAAGTCAAATTTTATGGCGTATTCTGCTTTAAAATCAGTATAAATCTGTTTGTGCACTGTTATATTAATGGGAGAAATTGCTTCAGTTTTTACTTGCAGAACTGAATAGAATTGAATTGGCTAATATTGTTCGTAAGAAATGGGTTCCATCTAATTTTGATTGGAAGTAGTGCAGACATTTTTTTTTAAATGTATATCATTAAGTTGAAAAAGCCTGTGAAAAGCTTGACAGAAAGTTTTTAAAATTTATTTATTATTTTCAAATTGTTCAGATCAGCATGTTTGCCCTGGTTCTGGTAAAATTAGGTGTATGCAGGTTCAATTCCAACCAAGCTGTTAATTAATTTGATTCAGCTTTTTACTGAATACTTCTATTGATTTGACATTCTGCCATTGTTTAATACCTTTTTCATTGCTTAAATGCCCTTTAGACCACCAGCATTTCATTATATTTATTCAAAGAGCCGTCAATAGAACATATAAAAATTAATCTTGATATAGCTGAATACTAATTAATGTTACTGAATAAAGGTGTTCACATTTGTTCGAATAAGCTGAAGAGTCACCATTATCTTTTTAGTGACACACTGACAGAACCAACCGCACATTTCTCACAAAGGCGAAAATAACTGTTGACAGATGTCAGATTCAGATGAGCTCACTTAAGCCAAATGAATTTGTCGGTTGAAAATGTGTATGTCGGTTAAATTGCCATGTAAGTGTTAGTTAATTTGTCATGAACAATACTTCCTCAATATCTTGGCTGGAAAACCGTATTCGATATATCTGTAGAAAATAGTTAATATTGAGCTGTAGATGAGAGCCATGCTTTTTCAAAATTAGCTACAGAGCAAACTATCTTTCAAAAAGGCATCATTACATACAACTATCTATACTGACAGTGAACATCATTAACGTGATAACTTGCATTTCTTATAATTAAATCAGCAGAAAGTGTCAATCTTTAATTTAAAAGCATTGTTTATTTTCTGTGATGCAGTAACGCAGTTTATTTTCATTATTTAACTGAGGTTTTTTACGAAAAGGTGATGATCCTGCGGATAACATGGATTATAAATGTCCGGGATGTCTTCAGAGAAAAGTAAATAAAAAAACATTTAACATTAAGATTTACGTTTTAGTCATTTGGCATTTGGGTGTCCACCTGTTCTGTGGGTGTTTTGGGGTGAGTACCTTTTGTGTCTTTGTTATCGCCATTCATTTTAGCTTCATTGCCTGTCTGCCCTCTGAAACACGCTGGAATGTGAAACGGAACAAATCCCCCCCGTCCCCCGTCTTTAAGGCCCTTCAGCTGCATGTTTCAGACATATTCGCGTGCTTCCTGTCGGACGAATGTGGGGCCGTTGGAATAGCTGGGCGAAGGTGAGGCGAAGCTAGGCGAAGGTGCGGCTCGCGGCTGCAATGCGCCGCCCGCTTCACACGGCAAGCGGAGATGCGCCTTGTGACGCTTGTCCGTTCCTGTCAGCCGTGGGGTACTGCCTTCGGCTATTTGTGGGGGATGCTAATCCAATTTGTCACTTCCCACGTTCATCACATGGCTAACGTAACAGTCTTAGTGTCGATAGTGTACGGACAGTAATTTGGAGGTGATTTGATGCATTTGCTTGAATGTCATCCTCTAATATTGATCATTTTCTCACAGGCTACAGTTACCCATTGCACCCTACGTGGGCGATTTCAAGTGGAAACAAAGGAACAGTCGAGGGAGGGTTCCAGTGCTCTTCTGCACACTCTCTTCTCTGCTATACATCCTGCACAGTTCCAGTGCCTAGGAAGGAGATTGTTGTACCTCTTACCCCTCCCCACACACCCCCGGTCTCTTCTCTTTCCTCTAATCGAGCCCTATAGAAATGTTAATTTCATGTGAAGAGAGCCACATTGCGACTCATTGATCAGATTCAAATCAGTGCTCAAGTGGAGCGCGGCCGTCCCTCTGTGCTTCACCGTGTCCCGAATGGCTCACGCTGATTAGGAGGCCGTACTGTTGGCTGTGCCTTGCTAAAGCTTCTCCCCTTGCCTCCATCATGTGCCGCACATTGGCGGGGGAAAGCCAGCGTCTGGATGTTATGGTTTTACTTACCTGCCAAGCAAGCCGTTTGGCCACAGCATCCGATTTGGCAGATCTTCTTCGGAACCAAGTGATCAATTCCCGAAACCCCTCAGGTCAACATAAGAAGATGGCTGATGTCTTATAAGGGCCTCTGATCATTACTTAATTTTCAAAGGCGAGCGGATGAAAAAATTATTGGCCGAGCCCATGCTTGAATAGGAAACACTCATCCCTTGCCTCACCCCCACCCCCATACGGGCTTAATACGTACTCATGAAGGCCGTGACCCTCATCCTAGTGTGGCGGCCTCAGTGGATGGTCCATTGCACACAGGCGGACATTCTTGACCAAGGACAAAATAACTAGTCTGCCTAAGCTCAGCGTCGTCCGCCCAGCAACCCCTAAAACAGGCCCAGAGCCAGCGCGGCAGGCAGCCTCTGTCAATGCCCATTGTCTGAGGCGCACGCTGACCTCCTTGAGAGGCGTGGAGGCAGGAGGGAGGGGAAAAAAACCAGGGCAGCTCTGAGGTAGGAGGCGGGGGAGGCAGAATCGAACCAGACACCTTATATCATGAACCTGTTTGAGCACACAATAGTCCTCCTAGCCTTCGGGCACCCTATGGGTGTCACTTTTAATCTCTTGAACGCCTCTTTGGCTCAGGCTGTTGTGAATGGCGGTAAACAGTATGATTAGAAAAAACTAAAAAAAACTCAAAAAAAACTTGGCTCATTGTTGTATGGGACCGAATTCAACTGAAAAGAGAAACAGATTTTCAGTAAGAATCTGCATGTGGTACGGGTTTGGTTTTATTTGTAGAATCACACAATTACAATATCAATAAAACAGGGCCTGGCTCTTTTCAGATAGGGGTAGTAAAAAGTATTATAAACAACCAAAGCTAAATTAGAGAACTGAGGGAACCTAGCTGTCTCCACCCATACAATATGAATGAACTCCAATAACTCCCTAAGCGAGAACTGGGAGATGCATTACCATCAGAGGAGACAGGAGAAGAGGGGTGTGAGGGGCCTGATGGAGAATAGGTGCCACTCCAGCCAAGAAGCCCACTCTGAAACCGAACCCCAACAACTGTGCAGCAGGTGGTTGGCGGTGGGCCTGCCTACTCATCATTGTCTCCCAGTCCTCGGACGGATCACATGGCCATGCGGGAATCCCAGGGCGCGCAGAGGGAGTTTAGCGATCGGCGCAATGCGTTGGTCAATGCGGACAATCGATGTCGTGCTTCATCGATCCAAACAGGCTCAGTCAATTATGTCTGTAATCTCTGCCACCTGTGGACACTTTGGCCCTGCTGCGCAAGGAGTCGTCGAGCGCAAGCACAAAGCCCACACGATTCACATTTTGAGACTACAAGCGCAATAATAAATAAGAGAAAAACAGCCGTTTACAGTTAGCACTTTCCACTCGTCTGTCATGGGGGGAAGGGAAACATGAGAACAGGAGGAGGCCCTCTTCCCACTCAGCGTTCTCAGCCATCAGCGACAGCAATACCTGCCAATACCCTGTGTTTTCCAGAAGTCCTCCAGCCTTTTATCAACCCAGACCTCTACTCCTGCTAATTAGCGCCCCCCCCGTCCCTTGCATTAATCGCATTGCTCTGTACACACACGGCCTTCTCATTAGTAATCACTTTAACAAGACTTTCCCAATGTAGCCCAAAAAGGTAGCTTGATAACAGGGTAGATGCCAATTCGGACTAATTATCATTATCATTATTATCAAATTATTATTATTTTAAAAATAATGCAACACAATGCCCAGCATATTGCTATTGCATCAATAAAATGTATCCCCTGTTTATTAAGTAGACTTGACTCTACAAGCCCCTCTGAGAGATTTTCTTTTAGAGCTTTCAGATTCATCGTTAAATCGGTGTGTGGAAGTTAATGTTGTCAATGGGACATTACTTTGTTCATGGGAAAGGTTTTAATTCATCTTGAAATCACAGAGAGGGTTCAAAGGCTTTTTTTAAATTATTCAACACAATCAGCATGAACGTAACTATGCAAACGATTTATTTAACGCATACACAACATCATGTGCAGAGTCTAATACAGCAGGAACTGGATACATTACTTCTGAAACCTTTGAGTTGGACTTCCTAAGTTCCAAAAAACATTGCAGAGAACCAAACGATAACCAACTGTCCGAAAGAAATACAACCATGTGATAAATGTATGATATTTCGTAAAAGGAGACTGTAACATATCTGGTTATCGTGCCTGGTCGTCGAGTTCATGGTCACATCCCTCATACCTTTAATTCAAAGAACCGGCTAATGACCCCCCGGACTGATGGGTCGCGTGACAGCTCAAAAGCCCGATTGTTCCCGCTTGGAATGCACATGTCTAATCAGTAATCGGCACAAGTGTGGACTTGCCGTGGCTGTAGGTTTGGCCCGTATCGCTGGTTAGCCACAATGGGCTTAAAACTGCCCTGCCATAGCGAGAGGGGAAAACAAAACCCCACACCAGGAAGAAAACTCAATGTGGTGTTGGGAGGTGCGAGCGGCAAGGCTGCCAGTGAAACAAACGCCTCCAGGTCGCCCTTCAACGGGAGCGTGAAGAACCGATCAGTTATGATAACGATGATGACTTGCTTGCTCTGCTGTGCCGTTCATTGAATGGGAACGTCCCAGAGTGAGGCAGAGAAGCTTGGCTGTATCTTGTTCCCTACCGCTCTCCGGCCGTTTCCCAGAAGTACTGTCTTCATCCGTTAGTCCCAGCTCATGATGCATGAGGGCAAGATGTAAACGCCAACCGGGCACATATACCCACTGAGGCACATATGTACCAGCATTCTTCCAGTGGTGGTCATTTTAGCCTCTGATACTCACTATACAATAATTATATGGCAGCGGTTATCTCTGCGTCTTTCCTTGTCCAGATAACCGCTGCCATATAATGAGAGCTCATCAGAACGATTTGAATACCTGAGACTTATTTGATGCCCACTACCTGTAGCGATGGATTTTCTGGTCTCCATAGATACGCACAACTACAGCTCTATACCTCTTCCGGCGGAATGCATGGATAGCCAGAATGTAAGGATTGTATACATGGGCCGTCGAGTAGAAAAATCCCTTGACTGCCTTGCTGCCCATCATTATTGTGAACCTATTATTTGCTGTCTCATCTGAAAAGCTGCTGCAGCCCAGGGGTAACTAAAACATTGAAGGGATAGGGGCATGGCCATCGACATAGTGCTCGAAGGAGAGACATTAAATCAACAATGAAGACACAAAATTAAATTGCCAAGTCCAACTCGAAAACGGGAAAGAAAATTTAAGAACTTAAGGTATTGAGAGCATGTGAAAGGCTGGCTGTTGTTTATGCCTATATTTGGAATATACAACACTGTGGCAGATGTCCTGCGATTCTTGTACACTTTAAATCAACAGATTGGTTGTCAGTCACTTGTCCACCACCGGCATTGCTGTAGGAATGATGTCACCAGGACAAGCTCGGGCTTGCTTGGACGGCCCTCCCAAGGTCTGGGCATACACTGGATTTCCTCATGCGAGCTTTTTCGTAACAATGACGAGTTTATGGGCTTCTTTGTAAAGCAATTTGGTTTTGTGTATTGTCTGAATTGTATCGGACAATGTAAAAGTATGAACTTTTACAGAAAGTTGACTTTTGATTAATTCACTTGCAGATCATTCCTGCTTGTTCTCAAATCACCTCTCAGAGTCTATAAATTATTTCCTTCCATGCTGACAGTAGCATAAAGAGATGGCGAAACTCCATGGGTTTTACTTTAGCACCATTGAAAAATTGCAGAAAGACAGAATATGTGTTGATTGCATTTGAATTTTCTTCAAATTCCTTAGTTCAGATTCACACTGACAATGAAAGTCTGACTTGTCTAAAGGAAGAAAGGATTGCTTGTTGTGGGCTGGCTGGAATTTATATTTCATTCAAATACCTGAATTGAATAATAACTTATTAAAACGACTTTTAAGACACTGAAAGTTCTTTTAAAACTGAATTAATATGAATGTTTGAATGAGCAGCACTATGTTTTAGCATAGTGGTGTGTGTGTGTGTGTGTGTGTGTGTGTGTGTGTGTATGTGTGTGTGCATGAGAAAAGCATTACTGAACTACAATTTGGAAGATAATGCCAGGGATATTTGACATTATTTCCAACATGCTGTTACTTGAACCTAAAGCTTTGTCAACTAATTATTGAGATTATGTATCAACCAGATACTGTGCATTGTGCTTAGGTTTCAAAACCTGCATGGTAAATTAATCAGCCGGAAAAAAAGGTACACATTTACTTGGCTGATCCTACCAGTTTAGATTTTGTTTTGGGGGGAGCTGTTCACTAACGTTCGCCATTGTTGCTATCGACAGGCCGCAAATGCTGGGTTTGGGATTCCTCACAGAGATAGCACTGTACATTTATAAAAACCTGGGATATGCCATTTAGCTTTAGTTTCGGTAATATGGTACTGCATGAAAGCGAAGATGGGAAACGTATCTCTTTAAAGCGCAACTTGTATGCTTTAGTAGATATGTTTCCCTAGCTATAGTTCCCCTGATAATTATTGTGTAAATGTGAACAAAACGGGCTGTGAAATATTGTTGTTACACTACAATAAAAATATATATGTCAAAACCTTGAGTTTAAATTGTCCAAAGAAAAATATATTTATTAGGTGAGATAACATGAAGGTAATTATTTGAGACCATTCCTCCATGCAGAAACTCTCCAGAAACTTCCTAAGTCCTAGGTCCTAGGGATTGAGCTAGTTAACTAGGATGGCCATTGCAAAACCTTGATTCTATGGTCAGCAAATAATATTTGTGTGGATTTTTAGGTATGCGTTAGATTTTTGTCCTGCTGGTAGATCCAACAATGACCCAGTTTTTCCTCAGAGGTCTGAATACTGTCAGCCGGGCTATGGCCTTAACTCTCCCGGTACTTGATGGAGTCCATGAGGCCATATATCTTAACAAGGTTCCCTGGGGCTTTGGAAGTAAAACAAACCCCATAAAATCACAGATCCACCACCATCCACAGTGGGCATCTTCTGCATCTTTTCTGCATGACCATTGCTCATTTTATGCCAAACCCACTTCTGGTGTTTGTTGCCATAAAGCTCTATATTAATTTCATCAGACCATAGCACCCGGTTTCAATCAATTTTTTTTTTTTTTTTGCAAACACCAGCAGCTTTCTTTTGTGGTTTGGTGATCCTTCCATTTAACTTCTTGTTTTGGTGACACCAAGATTTAACAAACTTCTGCCATTCTCCAACTGTGATTCTTGGAAACTTTTTTTTTCGACTCAATCCATCCTCCCTTTCGAGGAGGCAAAATAAACAAAAAACGTCTATTCGATTGTATTCATTTGCCAATAATTGTTAGCATGTTTTTGAGAAAAATAATAATTTCTTGATAAAAAACTTTTTTTTTTCCTTGAACAATTTGAACAATTAGTGATTAGACTTATGTCATATTTTGAGTGCAAGATCAAGCTGACAAACAACAATTAGATTTTTTGACAGCCTTTTCATATTTGAGTAGGAGGCCAATATTCCTTGAGGGCACTATGTAAGCTTATGCACCCAGAGCTAAACAACACATCTCATTTATTTCAGCTGTCCCCCGAGGCACTGTCAGAAGGAAAATACCTTTCATCATGCATCATTTCTTTTGGTAAAGCAGAACTCTACTAATTAGCGAGTAGATGCATATGCATAGATATGTGTGTCTGAGCATCAGCTCAACCACTGTGGTGCAAAGGCCGGACATTGTTCCAGCGGGGCGGGCACTTATCTTTAATTGCCTCTTCATAACTACCAGGTGTTTAGGTTTACACCACCCAGATGAATGTGTGTTTTGTCATATCAGACACACACACACACACAAAAAAAAAAAGGTGTGTTTTGTTTGGAGATTGTGACGTTTACAACGCAGGACTGAATATGACATACTGACAAATGCTGACAGCGTAGATCTGGTTAGATGAAAAAATGCTAGACAAATCGATTAGTGGAAAGGTACTGAGTAAATGGCCCAAGAAGCACAGCATGCCTGTCGGACGATCGGGCTGAGGTTGATAAGCACGCCTCACACCCCCACCGTGCCAGCACCGCAGGACAAAATTCCAGTTTTTTCTTCAGAAGATCTGCGAGGAGTGTGGCCAAAAGGTGGGAGGCTTTGCGATACTGCACTCGGCTCAAATTCCCAATGAGATTAGCTTCCTTTTGCTGCGAGGCCTTGCAGCAGCATGTGCAATAATAACACTCCAGTTGCTACATATATTATGTCCAAGAGCTTGCCTCCACAACTGCCGTGCAGATGATTCAGAAAAGCCAAGGCGCTGTTTTTCCTTCTGCCTCCGTGAATTCAAACAGCGCAGGTTTGAATCGTGGCCTTCGATCGCCGCGAGGCTACATTTCTGTGGTGAGGAGCATGTATGGCAAATGAGGACGTGGCAAGGGCGTCTCCGGATTGTCTGGTCCCTTCGTTCTGCATTCCAGGATGCCGCAGCCGACGGGTTGTGGTTCCGTCCTCATTGCCCTGGATACCGCCATCCTGTTGTCGCCGCAGTGGGAACAGCGAAATATTAATGTTAGAGCTGAATGGGTATGAAATGCAATTGCTTTGTGTCCTCAAAGAATGTGCATTTGTACTACAGCTTATCTGACACTAGGTCAGCCACAGCGCACTGTTGAGTTTGTCGGTTCAGTGTTCAGTTTGTACCATAGGGTTTTTTTCCCATTTCATTTAGCTTTTGTATGTAAAGCAATTTCCTACGCATGATTTCATATTGTGTTGGTTACTATGCAGGGTCAAGTACAATGTATTGACTAACATTGTCTTAGTAAGAGTATGATCTATAAAAAGTGACATCCAGCCTTGACCCAAACTGCGATCTACGGTTTACAAGCCGTATTGTTCAATGATGTGGGATGACCGAGGTAAACAGAAGCAGACGCGGCTGTTAAGGGGTTAATGTTGAGGCGGAGCCAGCGAGCGACTCCCACAGGTTCTCCAGCAGATCCCTGCTCTCTGGAGGGTATGCATGTCAGGTAAACAGCGGCGGAGCAAAAGTACTGCTGACTCGCCTGCAGACACGGAGAAGACGTGGGTTTACAATCGGGGAGATTATGCCGTGGCCACGCCCACACGCTTTCGTCATCTCCTCACTTAGGGCCAAAATGAATCACACACACCTGCTGCAGAACAATACTTTTTACACTGTCGAATGGAGTGAACTGTTGATTGTTTAGCAGTGTTTCGTAGGCCGCCAGACAGTTAATCAATCCGGTTTTCCTCAGTGAAATTTAACCCTCTCTTTGTAATTTTCAGACGTGAATCAAAATGCTTTATCGTTCCATAAATAATCAAATCTTCGCTCTCCTTCTCACTCTCATTCTCATTACAGTTAGGATTAACGCTGATACAGTAGCTGAAATGACAAATAAAGGAAATTGACTGAATAGGTTCTAATGTTAATCGGGGGGGATCATTCCGGTTGGACTTTCTCAGCTGACCAGGACAATGACCGTGGAGGTTTTTATGCCCAACATTTTCTTTCAGTGAAGCTACAGCCAGTACATTTCTATCTGTTGCAGAGCCCCTCTATCGTATTTATTACCTAGCAACTGCTTATAACCGCTTGGTTTTACGAACATGCGGCTGTACTTCTGACAAGATAAAAAGATCATTGCACGGGTTTCAGCTGGGCTTCCTGTACCTTGCAGAGCTGTGGCCTCACATTGATCCATTGCGTTACGGACTGGGCACTCGCTGTCACATGGTACATTTCAACAGCCAGCCAGGCTTGTGATTCTTCACGCGTCCCACTCAGCGCTCACGGCCAACTGGGCACGTACAATGTCTCCAACTTACCAATCAAAGGGAGAGGAAGGGAAGGGACAGGGTGAGATGTGGGGCACTCCTCACGCCAGACGCCTTTTAACTGGTCCATCAAATGTACATTTCAACTATCCTCATATTTGATAGCGTTCAGATGTGCACATAAATGACCGAAAGGCTTTTGTCTTGACAGCTTTGCATATTTAATAATGTTCCATTTCCATTCACTCTAAGTTGTCCGTTTTACTGTTGTTCGTTGGAGCTGTTGGTGCTCACCATTGATGAATGAAGGCCTTTTGGAATTCCGTCCCCCCTCATTGCACATTTTTTGCCGCCCATTAAGATTAAAACACTACATTCAGAAATGGTCATGTGTCTTGTGTGTCCAAGAGCCAAATATACTTTGTAATGAAGAGTAATTAAGAATTCTAAAAATATGTGTTGTAATATTTGTCTGTGTAAACATCACCTGTAGAGCTGATAAGTGACATGGGTGCTACCTTTTACCAATTTTGTTTTTCTATATCTATAATATTCGACCTGGAAAACTTCTTTGGCCATGTGAACGCTGTTTTAGCTGGTTTATTATTTGTATTAAACATATGTCACATCAGCAGTTTTTTGGCCCTATAATGAAAAGTTTTCTGCTTCTTTTGATCTCTTTTTGCTTTTAAAATCTCCAAACATAATATAAACCATATTACATACATTACCATAAACCAGTATTGCAGTGGATAATTAAAATGACTGTAAAATAACATAATTTAAAAACCTTCTGCATAATGCGGCCATTAAATATATTTTACAATGTAGTTCCAACTCCATGATTTTTATTGACCATTTAATTTTATAGAGCTAGGAAGTGATATTACTTAATGTTCAGTGGTCATCCGATTAAACTTGTCCATTGCAGCTAGCCGTTGACCACTGTCAATGTGGCTCCATGCATAATTAGCAGCAGGCTGAATAGTGTGCTCAGCCTGCTAGGGAGTGGGCGGAGCCTGCTCATCTCATTAAAACGGCACAGAACTGCCGAGTGTGTTAACTCTATAAAATTATAATTATCATTTTTATGGAAGATGTGAGTTGAGTCTACTATGATCCTGATCATATGATTAGAAAGAGCCTGGAGTGTCTACTAAGAATAGGAAGAACATATTTATGGTTCATTTGTGGTGCATTATAAATGTTAAAAAAATGACAATGCACCACTGTGCTCAGAAAACTCAGCATTGGGCTCTTAAACTGACTTGACCAAGAGCAATTCAGTCTGGCTGTCCTTTGATCACGGTAATTGTTTCACCCGCTGAGGTGAGTCCGACAGGGCTGTGGAAATGTGTCAGTGCTGATGACTTGCAGGCCCCCGCTTCAAGATCTCGGGCGTCATTAACGAGAGCCAAGACATCTATCTCCTCTCCTCTCCTCCACCGACGTCCCCAACCATCTCTCTAATTAACACCCCACCCACTGGGCCTGCGACACCTGGGGGGGCAGGACTTCACAGGATCGCATAACCCGGTCCGTAGAACCACGGAAAAAAACTCTCTCCCACGTTGGCTCGGGGTTGTCACATCTGCGCCCACTTGCTTTGTGCAGGTGATTCTATCACACGATGATCCTTGTTGTTCTGTTATACACGACCTAACGTATATAAAGCCAAGATATCTGTGAAACAACTAATAAAATATCTCTATCATAACTTGTAGTGTGGCTTTCGATTTAACTACTGGGCGCAAAGATGAAGGGGAGCAACTTATTACTGATGAATTTGATTTTCATTTTTCTACACTTGCAAGCCTAGGGTACAAGGGCACACCAAAAAAAATAAAAAATGTTCCAAGAGCCAGGAATATCAATCAATCGATCAATCAATCAATCAATCAATCAATCAATCAATCAATCAAATTGTATTTGTTATAGATCATTTTCACAATACAAGTGTGTGATAAAGCTCTGAACCGATTGTGTTTTCCAGAAAACACAGAAAACCCAGCGCCAAACGGGAAAACTGGTAAATTATTCCCTGGCCCCAGGGGCAGTCGAGAGAGCTCATGGAAAATTACATAATAGTAGACACATACGGAATAAAGCAAACAGCAAGCAATACAGTCTAAATAGAGATTACTAACTAATTATCGAAATGCTCTGCTCAAGCATGTGTAGAACCTTTTTGAACTGATCCCTTTTGATGCCTCGTATAACCAGCGTGAAGTAAACAACAAACAAGATAAGAAGATGGTATACTGACTCCAGGTCACTCCCCTGTTTTCTCCGTAAACAACGTGCACAACGGCCCGGCCCGTCCGTACATATCGCTCAGGCTGTCATCCCAGGGGCCCGCCGTACCGCTGCAGAGGGTACAGTCAATATCAGCCAACGCTTCAGTGTAAACCAGCAGGGAGTGCCCTGAACTTAATCCACCATCAAAGGGGATGGTCTAAAAGGCTGCGGAGAGCGGTGGCAGAAAATACACAGATGCGTTAAATCCTAAAAGGATTAGGACTAAAGCTAGCGCATATCTGGTGCAAACTGTGGCTTCCTGTCACTGTCTCAGTACTATTGTTGATCATTTTGACACTGCAATAAACTTGGCTTTCATTGTTACAATTACTTTCCTGAGAAGTTTGTTTTATAATGAATACAACGTTTTAATGTGTAGTACTATGTACACTTGTCACTATGTGTCACTATTTCAAGGTTTTCATTTATTACAAATTTCCTCTGCCCTCCGGGGTTGGGGGTTAAAACTTGGGGTTAAGTCTTTTTGTTGTCGTATTTGAAGTCCTGGAAAGCCTTGGTGAGGATGATTAAGTCGGGAAATATTCTTAATCTTGGAGTGATTGATATAGCTTTATTAGTTTGTTAATTGGTTCACTGTTCACTACAAAATTTGTATAGTAGCTGTTGTTGAATACCTCCTCTTGAATGCATTCTTGCTGTTTTAAAAATGAAAATAAATAAATAAAAATAAAAATGCAAACGTGTGAATAGGCAAAAAGTGGTATGCAGTTAAAATAAACATTGAAAACTGGGAACCCAATCGGTTACCAGAGACTTAACTGTGCATTGTCTAAAATGCATGGAGCTGGCATTCAAGCCTGAAGTTGTTACACTTGCTGTGGATGATGGCAAACATTTTGTCAGGTAATTGTAAACAGTGCTATATTTCACACCCGAACACGCTCATGGCCCCCGGTTCTCTGTATCCTACTCTCCGACGCAAACCCGCTCACAGTCACTTCAACCCCCCCCCCACCCCCCTATGTTTTACCACCAACCCCAACGGGGGCCCCTTGCCTCCCTCTGTACTCAGGTGTCCAATTAGCCTTTCTGCAAAGCAGCACAACAGTCGAACGCGCGTGGCCCTCTGCTGCAGTAACTTCCTGCCGCCCCTCATACGCACGCACGTTGCCCTCCCTCTGTGGAAGCGAGGCCAGAGCCACGCAGCTCCTTCCCGAGGCAGAGCAGATTACGAGGCTGACACCGCCCCAGGGAAAAGTTCCCTGCAGGCTTTCCTGATGAACCACCGACTGTAGCGGTCCTCAAGAATACGAAAACATTGCCCACGGTACCGTTGGCGCAGGTGCAGCCACCACCACAGTCGGTGATGTTGTATTGGTCTTCCGTTCCGTTCACACGGCTCGCGGATCCACCGTCAGAATTCGTTTCACGGCTCAGCTGGCACGGTTGTGTCAGGTGCAATGAACACCCAGAAGGCACCAGGGAAGGGGAAGCCCTTCACTGGGACAATATAAATTCAGGTCTGCAAGCTGAGGAGAGAAACAGGACGGCAGGGACACCATGGGCACGTGACTGGGGAAACGACTGGGACGACTGGTGGAAGAGCGGCCATGGCTCAGCAGCTGCTGCAGCCTGGAGACCCTGTAATGAGGCAGAGAGGGGCTGTGCTGATCGGGATGTGTGGGCGTGGTCCCAGATGCCGATGAAGGAGTTTGTGGTTGGACAACTCGAGAAGGAGGGACTGACCAGCGAGCCTATGTGTTTTGTTCAGTGGAGGAGCGCGCACCAACAGGACGGAGGCTATTGATGGGGGGAAAAACAATTCCACGCCCACTACCTGCATCTTTCAAAATACGTTTGCCAGATTGGAGACAGGAGGGTAATGTGAAGGAGAAGCCCTTCACTGGGACGATATAAACATAAATAGGTTTTTATTTCATTAACATTTATGGATTTGTTTCTTTTCATTTCTTTTTTTTAAATTGGTTATCACAGGAATTTACTATAATTTATTTCTTGTTAGGAATTTGTTCAGATTCAGCTGATTTAAATGCAGGTCTGCAAGCTAAGGAGAGAAATGTTCCCACAGGCGTTTGGGTTTCTAGTGTTAGGCGTGTCTCAGGGCTTCCTGTAAAATTACATTTGTTGTTATCAAATAATATTTTTTACACTTTTGATCCTTCTGTGGTGTGACGTCACGGCAGCACCTGACATGGCCCTCTAACCACCGCTGCCCCCACATCCTCAACTTCACTAAGGTCAGTACAGAGGACCCACAGCAGGACTGGGTCCGGGGCTCAACAGGAGATGGTCCAGCGGCAAGGCGCCCGGCCCCAGGAGGCCACAGGGGCTCGGCTCCACCTTTGCCCCTCACCCCAGCCTCTGGCAGATGTGTGCTCGATAAGCAATCTGCCCCGAGCGCGCGCAGTCCCAGCGGACCTAATCATTTTTAATGAATCCCCCGAGAACCACCGTTCAGCCTTCCCCATTGGCTGCCTCTCGTTCTCTCTCCCGTGAGGCGCTTCCGTTCACCGTTATATCGTGCCCAGCCCGGCCTTTTATTCACACACACCGATTCTATTTACTGTCCTCGTAACACGACTATTCAATTATTCCTCATTATCTACAGTCTTCCAAAAGACGCATTGGATATGGGTGAAATAAGACATATTTTGAAGCTTATGACGTTAAAAGCTCACAAAAATGTTTAATAAGATTCATAGAGATCATTTCTAATTCTAATTTATGTGAAATAAAACTGTTCTTGTTTTTAATAAATGATCTATTGTTATTTTTTTTACTCAAGAACAGTGATTCTCATCTTGGTCCTGGAGGGTGTTAATGAGTTTTCATTCCAGCTGAGCACTTCAGCAAATGAATCAACTGATCATTGGCATTGAACCAGCTCTGTCTTCCCTGGCAGCATTAGAGTGTCTGGCCTATGACACTGATCTCACCGGTCAGTCTCGGCGTGGCCGTGGATGGGAAAGTCACTGACAGCTGCTCCAGCTCTTTTGTCGCGAAGCCACGGTTACAGATTTTCAGCCGCAAAATAAATGTGAAGTTCCAACGAGCGCCAGATGGATGGAGTGCGGATGGATGAAGTCCAAAAGGGTTTGCCTTCCGTGGCAGGTCTGGCTGAGGGGTGGGGATTTTGACAAGCTCGTGCCTTGTAACCTGCTACAACTAATCATTCGTACTGGTAAACATGAATCCTTGTGCCCAGACAACGGGCCCTGCTTCTCCCTTGGTCTGGCTGTAATAGTGTTCTAGATCTGTCAAAGCCTGAGAGCCCTGCTGGCATAATACACTGGTCTGAAGGAGTCATCTGATTGCTTCTAACGCGAGCCCCCCCCCCCCAGAACAACAACATCAATGAGCATCTGGCTGGAATCATTACCGTCCTCCTCCACCAAGCCATCTCAAGCTGCAGAAATATTCTCCAGTGCAGCGGGAATTTATCAGGGGCGACGCACAGTTCAGACAATATACAGACGCAGCGATGTAAAATAAAAAGCATTATTGCATCTGCAGTATGAGAGACATACTGTTGTTAATGCATTCAGCCTTTTTCCACTGGATCACTGTAATTTGAGCTCAAGGCACGTGCAACAACACATCCAAATCTGAAATCTTCACATTACCCTGTAGCTCGTGAATGATTGTGTTGTCCATTGTTTAAATCCGGTCTTATCTGCTGTGTGTCAGTCTGTGTTGAGGCTGGAAGACCTTGGTGGCGGTGGGCGGAGCTGCGATCGGGTATGGGTCTACACAGTGTTTTGTAATCTACTACTAACATTACATCAATGTATTAATAACCATGGGAGTAATAGAAAAATCAGTAGAGATGTAAATACATAATTTATCAAAACTAAGGCCAAAATAGAGTAAAATGTTCATAAATGTGCATAATGATCACCATTATAGACACAATTTAAAGGGTGTAAGGATATAAAAATCCTAGATAATGGTGAAACCCACACAAGCGAGTAATTGTTAATTTGCATGAAATAATAAAAGATTCATATCAGAAATCAAAGGTACTAAGGAAAATTATTCAAACAGAATACCTAATTCACTGCATATATTTGGTACAGTCATTCGGATATTTAAACTACTAAAATATGGTGTTTTTTCCCATGACTCCAGTCCCCGGTCAATGTTTTACAGGGCTTTAATGATAATTATGTTAATATAAATTATGCATAAAGATGGTGTCACATTGATGAATGAAACCCCAACTCATATATTACTTTCATTTTACAACACTTGTTTTTTCACATATAAAATATACATTTTTGAATTAATAACATGAATCATATGAACCATATGGTATGCTACATTCCTACATATTCTCATTCGTTTAATTACTTCATTTAATATCATTATGGATGTGTGGTTGTGTAGATAAATAGTAAATTGTTGCCCTGTATAAGGGAGTTGGCTAAGAAATAAATTCAGTTATTAACTAAACTTTACTGATGCAAAATACACTCAAACACCACCAACGCAATTACAAACTGTCTGGCCCCACATGAAGGTTAATTGGTCATGTGAGTCAGTTCTGTGGCCTGATGGGGAATGTAGTGTTGGAGTGGGGTGGCCATTACCTCCAGAACTCCCCTTTCTGTGCCACACTAATGCTAGGAATGAATTTATGGCCCCAGACCAGGAAGGTAAATCCACCCAAACAATAACGCTGCCCATGTGTGTGTGTGTCTGTAAAAACAAAATGAACTAAAAACATGTACTAATAGCTTTTATTCTTCTGCTATAGATAAGACAAACTGTGCTAGCACAAAATGACTTAACATGGTTTCCACGTTGTTGTTGTGCAATATCTTCTGTCAAATTTAAGATGGGCTGGATCAGACTACACACCCTGGCCTACACCACGATCCAGCCTATTTTTATTTGGACCTATTTGGTTAGATGAATCAAAACTGAAGTTCAGCTGATATTCTAAGTATTTAAAACTGTTGCCCCTGGTTATCGCAGAACCTGACATGGATTAGCTTTTTGGTAAGAGCGGTTGAGTAATCTGTCCTTGAACCACGTGAGGTCGCATAATTCAAAGAAAGGCCGTCCAGAATTGTGCAGAGTATCTTTTCCACCAGTTGGACTTCTTTTGTATGCTTGATTTACACATAGGGCTGCAAGTATTGTATGAAATTTTCTATAAAAACATTTTCTTAAAAAGTTTCTTATTTATAATAATATTTATAATGCTATTGTATATAACAGATATAATAACAACTTTTTTTTGTAAATGATGATGATGATGATGATGATGATGATGATTATTATTAAAATTATTACTTAGTCACTAGTGAAACAGATAGCCCCACTGGTGATTGCTCCAAAAGCATCTCCAAAGCGCCGATCCTCAGCCGTTTGTTCCTGCTGAGAAGAGAAACCTGACACTGAGGCCCCCAAATAAATACGCCAGCATGAGAGAAGAGAGGAGCCAAAGCCTGGCGTGTCCCCGCATCACTCACTAATGCTTCAGCAG
>JAOYSI010000001.1:574101-594742 GCA_025775065.1 Hiodon alosoides | reverse complement strand
AATAAATACGCCAGCATGAGAGAAGAGAGGAGCCAAAGCCTGGCGTGTCCCCGCATCACTCACTAATGCTTCAGCAGCCACGGACATGGGCCTGCGCAAGGCGTCCAAGGAGGCAGGCTCTCCGCTTCCCCATGCACGCGCCACATGGCGCTAACCTGACTGAGGTGGAAAACGAATCGTCAATGCTAACCAAATGAAGCAGAAGGGAGACTGATGTGAGGCTACAGGCCCGCCATACACACGCGCCGCCAGCGGCGCAGAGCAAAGCATAGCTCAAACAGCTCCATTTATACAAGTCGCTAGGTAAACAGAAGAGGAATTAAAGCGCATCATTTCATGTAATGTATTATGGGGGGCATAGGAAACATATTCCCAAGAGGTGCCAATGTGGTCCTTCTACAGGGAAGAAACCTGACAGGACCACAATATTACAAAATAAATACAGAATATACTCACACTCAGATTGTGAGAATCAATATAGATAAAACTATGAACCATTTCACGAGGCATTTAACAATAGAATTCTGAACATTTGGAGAACAGCCACGCAAATTCTTCCAATCGCCATTTTGTCTTTCCTTGGACAAAAGAGTTTAGGGGTTTGTTCATTTTTTTTCTTCACAAAGTAGTTGAATCATGGGTCATTATGGCATTATGATGTGCACAGCAGCAAAATACTTTCTAAGCAGAAATTGAAAAACATTTTTGTTTAATGTCTTCATGAAGAGACCATTGTCCGTCTGCTGTTAGTAAGATGCTGCTTGTACAGTACTATACCATATAGTGTGTATAGCTGTGTGGCTATGTAATAAAAAGTATTTTCTTTCTCTCCATGGGATTTACTTCTGTACCACCCAATGGTAATGTTACTATTAGCATAAAGTATATCAAAACTTATATCCGCATTAGACTGATATTAAAATAAATTCCTGAATTACTTTGCACCATTAAGGCAAAGTGCCTGGTATTTATGAGAAGGGGAAACGCAAATGCTAGTCTTCTGATGAAACCCCTCTGGGCATCCCTGTCAAAACAACAGACCGCTAATGGGGTGAATGTCTCCACTGACCAAGGCGGAAGTAGATGCGTGGGACAGCAGTAACCTAATTAGCCCACAAACAAATGTCTTTCATTCTATGCAGTCGCGCAATCTGATTGACTGGTCCATTAGAATTAGTCTCATTCTGTAGCGTTTTTTTTCACTGACTGCATGCTTGACTGGCTGTCAGTCAGCATGGCAGAGGTTGCTCCCATGTGCTGTTAAGGATCACCGTGCTGCTGTTGTGCTTGATATGTGCAAGCCATGTTAGTATTTCATGGTTTGTTGTTACAGGCTTCATCTTTGAACTGCACAGTGGCTAAAAATTTCAAAGCTCTAAAATTATAATCACATAAAAAGTTGTTTTTGAAAATATGCAAGTTTCTCCAAGATGCTAGTCCAACCAACCTAGCCAACCAGCAGTTCCAGGTCTCAAAGGGACAGGAGCTGGGGTTTACAGTCGGATCCACAACGGCATGCCCAGAAAAAGTAAAAAGACGTTAAGATTCAAGAAAGATTTAAGAGAAAAAGACAATCTGATACTGGTTATTTTTGTGAATACTTTCAGATGTCTGACATAATTAGAGGAGGGGATTATTACTGTGGCGTAAATTATATGATAACAAACAGGCGATTATTAACAGATTAACAATCACTCTCAAAGCAACTCTCATGACATTTTATGAATATTATCATAATCTGCTCCACAGTTTTAACAGACAATTTTAACAGTGTTAGAACAATTATTTTCCGTATAATTCCAAAACCGTTTAAATGAGTTAATATTATGGAATCGCCAAAATTAATGTGTAAAAATAAAACGATAACAACTTTCAGACTGCCTACTGTAACTCACACTACTGTGTTGTTATTCCATACAGATTTTGATATCAAATTTGATATCAAAAATATAAAAACAAACAAAAAACAAAGAAACAAGGCAGATCTCTATCCTGAAGAAAACTTTTATGTCAGTGTCTGCTCAGACTGTATAAAACAGTATTCTCTTATTTTTCTAAAGAATGTCAATGTTTTTTTTTTATGTATCTAATTAACTGTAAAGATTCAAATGTCTGCTGAAAAGAATCATTTCTAGTTTCTAGTATACACAAAACATTGTTGGGACTTCTCATTAGCAAGCTTTACTGTGATTAAGTATTAAAGTAAGCTTCCTCTTCTATCTAAGCTAAGGTACTTTCCTTCTGGACTCCCATTTAGGAGCACCGAGGAAGAGATCTGATTTGTTTCCGTGCCCATAGAGATTATGAAGATGACATGCTGCTTGCTGTAATCCTAATGTTGGTATTTGTCCATACACCTTTGTGTAATTTTTAAAAAGAAAGAAGAAGCACATTTTTGTCCCTCTGGCCCTGTGGACTAGGAATCTTTACACAAACATATTCTAGAAATATATTTATGTCCAAACGAGAGGGGTATGTGTATTCTAGTAGTTTATAGGGGAAAGGCCATACCTTAAATTAACTAAAAATCACCAACAGCACTTTACCTATCTTTTGTCACTTGACTGTGGCATGCAGCCCTATAGCCACGTTCACAGCCACGTTCACAGCGTGTAACTAACAAGATCAGCCTCAGGTGTCCAGAGTTAAGGCTATTAAAGGAGACAGCAGAGGTGCCTGTAAGGTTTTTCAGGAGTAAAAAGCTGGACAGAAATAATCATTTAATGTATTATAAAGCCTGAATTTTCCCACTTTGTTTTATTGTGTTTTTCCAAATTTGGTTTCAAATGAGAAACACAATCTGGGATTCCAACTCCCTGTGTCTGATCACTCCTGAACTTGGCTCACTCCTGGACTGGGCACACCCAGGCCACATTTACCTATAGTGCATGCATCACTAGGTTGCAAAACAGTACACCGTTTCCAACTCAGTGCTGTTCTTTTTACACACTGAGTATCCATGGAAATATTGCATTACAGTGTAGTAAAGAATTTCTCAAGTTTCTTATGTTAAGGCTCTGGTTCCTGTTGAACAATACACAAATTCTGTGCATTATGCTTGGCACATTCAATACATTCCAATGCTTTACATTATCGTTATTGCACCATATTTTGCTTCACTTTTTTTCTTACATGCAAACAAGGTCTATTGATTAATAGTAAAACAAGAGACCACACCAAATCATGGACTACAAAGGAAAAGGATTAAGGTTTTCCCATTTTCCATTGTATACAGTTTTTTTTTCACTCACATTTTTTCTTTATCTCCCATTATTGAGAAAAAAACAACTATTGGTTCAGAGTGATAGTGGATAAGGAGGAGAGAATGAGTAAGAGAAAAACATGTCTCTGGGCAATACTGAAACCACCACGTGAAGTCCGAAAGCAGTGGGGTCAGACTTATTGAGACAAATCTCATACCAGCTCATATGGCAGCACTGAGGGGGCCCAGCCAATCTACTCAGAGATAATTTCAGTTTCTGGAGGGAAAAAGTTCTTAGGCAAGTTTTCTAAGGAGCCGTTTCATAATGTCTGGCCTTTGGTTTCTGGAAAATACTTTCAGAGATATGGACAATGTCGCACATTCTGTCGTCCTAAAATCAAATCCCAAACCTTCAGATTAATACAACACACGCCTACCTTATTTTAGTCTAGTTTCTGCCGACAAGTCTGTACATTTGAAATGCTTTACACTAATAAGAATTTTACCGATTCATGTATTAATAATATTCTGAATTGGGCTCTGGTACAATTCAGTACTGACAAAATGACAAAAAAAGAAGAAACATTTTGTTCAAGGAGACGAGATGAAAACATCCAACTGGATTGCCCTTCACTCTCTGACCACTCATTTCAATAGCGCTTCAATTCCTGGAAACTTCACTTAATCGTCAGCCTACACATTACTTAACATCCTTCTGCCCTTGATTTTTTGTTCTTCCAAAGCAAGCTGTCAATTTAAAGGGGAAAAACAATTCTGTCTTACATAAAACAAAATAATACAATGGCGTGAAAAAGAAACATATTAAATAAATAAAAACCACTGAAAAGTTTATGTATATGGGCGCTAACAAGTACAGAGGGGTGCTACCGCCCCCGTGTCCATTACTGAGTATGTGTTTTCTTTGGTGCCGGCGAAGCCCTCCATCTTTTTCGTATTGGCTCTTCCCCTGAATGCCCACTCAGCCGCCTTAATCTCCACCTCCCCAGCAGTGCCGAAGGACATAAACTAGCCCGGGTCAGCCAGCCCTGACAGCTGGCCTTGTTCCTGCTGACAGGTCAGCGCGCCGGGGCTCATGTGAAAAGAACACTGGAGCTGTGCTCATGGGGAGATAACATTATCTATGTGGCCCAGAGGCCCACGTCGGTCTGCTACTAGCTTCACTCAAAAAAGCCCTCCATCACCCCTTAGTTTTTCATTCACTCCCCCACAAATCCTTGATCTTCAACCCCTTTCTAATCACCTCACGGACACCTCCGTTCAATCACATACCAAATCGAGGATCCAGTCATGATGAAATCATGCTTTAAAAAAAACAAAAACAACAAACATTTATTACTGTTGTTGCCAAAATGATCTCCCTTACTCTGTGTGTGATACGGCTTGGCTGCACTGCTAGGCACGAATGGGAATTGTTGACACCCCAGCAGATGAAAAATGTATGCAATGCTTCTTGCTTTGTGTCATGCTGTTCCCTGAAATCTGAAGTATTTCCAGCGTTCTGCATGATCTATACCTCTAACCTGGGTAATATGGTAATCCCTCTATCCTCTTCTTCTTGCTGCATCCTATTATTATTTCATTAAAAAGAGATTTAAAGTACAAAGCCATCCTTTTTCAAAGCAGAAAGTGGTCACGTTAAATAGTTATGCTGGTAATTTATTTCCCATGATGCATGATTTCCATGCGTTTCTGCTGCTGTATTCCTCAAAATTGGAACAAGCAAACAAAAAAATAAATAAATCACTGTGGAATCATCACAGTTTCGTGATGACTGACTGCAGTGTTCCAGACAAATATTAAAGCGTTGTTTCCGTTTGACGTAGCCAAACAAAGTCAACACCATAAATGTAATTTCTCTACCTTTATTCTTTAGCATTATTGAGAAACTATTGCTTGTTCTCACAACTGAGGCCCCAAATAGTTGTATTTTGTTTTTATATTTATTTTATTTTAGTTATTGCTATTAAGATGAAGCCCCCTTATCCCAGCCTTTAGGAATAAGACTGGCCTAAAGCTCAATATCACCCACCCCTTGCAGTGAAATGCATTTTGCCAGGGGCATGCCCAGACTCGCCCCACCACTTCCACACAACTCTTTTCTTAACACCTTTCTCTGTTGCGTTCAAGGCCAAAGATCACAAGGTCCCGCAGGTTAGACTGAAATATCAGATTGCACTAAAATGTTCATTGAATGTTGCAATTTTTTTTATAGTCAGACAAGCTCAGACTTGATCAGGCCGTTTGAATTTCCCCCTTGTCAGAACTTTCATCATAATAACGGAGGTTGTAGCCCTCGAAGGGTTAATTGAAGGAATCGTGACATAATTACAGTCCCGCAAAACCAAGTAGTACTGTTAGCTATCAGAGAGGATATAAAATTGTTCTGATGTGGGGTGAGAATACTACATACTTACATGTCTGGCTCTCTGATAGAATAAATTGTTCTTCTAGCAGCCAAAATCCTTCTTACTGGAAAGATTCAGGTTAGGATTCAGGCTAGTGAAGCCCCAGGCTAGGATTCCATTAATAAAATCACAGATTCCGTTTTATTTCACTTTCAGAATTACAAAAGTTGTCTAAATAGTTGACTAATGCCAAACGAGGCTACAAAGAACTGAAAGGCCTCCCTCCAATAGTCCAGTGGGGAAAAAACTTTTTTTTTTTTTTAACCATGTTCAATCTGAACAGCACGCCACTTCACACTGCCCTGTAGGAAACCTCTGTTTAGCTGTGCCAAAATCGTAGCAGACCATCTCACATTATAAGCTTCAATGCCGGAGAGGGAGCTTGGCTTCCACAGATATAGCAATGTACAGTTATGCAAGTGACCCAATGGATCTAACTGGTTTGAGAAAGTTAGACCCATGCTTCTATTGTAATGGCAGGCCGTCTTACATTTTGGTTATTCTTGAATTTGTGACAATTATACATAACAGAACAGGGCCCTGATCAGAAACGACACATTCAGTCTGCAGTCCACACTGCACCCAAAAGGTAGACTTAAAGGATGCCACTGGTGGATGATACAGTTAATAGTGAAAAGGCAACATAGGATGATCACACCAATGTTACAGGAAAGCATAGACCATTAGTTCTAATAACTTTATAAAGAAAAGGTTATCAGGAAAGAGCTAGACTACAGTGGACACTCAGGTAGAAAATCATGTAATCTGTCTCAAGACAACAAGCTTACTTGTTTTAAAAGGCAACCCCAGAAGTAGTGCTAGCATTGGTGATCAAGCAATCCAAGAAATTAGCTGGCACCATCCGGCTCGCCATCCAACGCGCGCCATCCGGCTCGCCATCCAGCACACCATCCAGCGCACCAGAAGTGTTAAGAAAGCTTGGTGCTTACAATTAGACTCAGAGGTTTTTAAAAACAATGAATTAATGCTCTCACACACCGGTGATAAATGATCAAATAATAATTTCCCGAAATTTGATTCATATTTTTTTTAATCATAGATTGCGTTGTAATATAGTCTCTGCTTTAATTTTGGATAATATTGGACAATTAATATAATATTGGATGAAAACTAAATTGGATGATATACACTTTGCAGATAATTTTTAGTTTACAGACCTACTTATTTAGGGTTAATTTCATTAACATGCACAAGAAAGTTAAGTTCCTTCCCTTAGAGACCATGCATGATCTCAGTATTATATTCTGTTAATTTAATTTAACCAAATAAAAAATATATATATATATGGTAGATAGGGAGGAGGTGTCTTTCAACTGATTTATGTTTATTTCAACATGGAAGTCTAGATCTAGACAGCTTTCAGTCCAAATTCTTATGTTGTGCTCTAGCTAGGATTAACTGAGCATATTAACTGAGATGAGTATTAAACCACCTCTTGTATTTTATCTTGTATGTATATATATATATATATATATGATTCGCCAAAAAATACTTTTATTTGTTTCCAAGTAAGTTTACGTAGTTTGTAGCCTACCAGGATAGGTGCCAGGATGTACGAACCTTGGAAACCGATTCATTTGGGCAATATTGTGATTTTGCGGGTAAGGGAACATTTTTTTAACATGAATTATTCAGTACCTCTGGAAATGAGATACTTTGTCAAGTGGAACCTGTTCACTTCAGTGGCCTCAATTTTGGTTTTGGCGGCCTTCCTCAAAAATATCACCAACTGGATATTTCCTATCTTTCTCTAAATTTATGGCAAGCAGATTGTCGCTGCATTCAAAATCAGGGGAGGAGGGGCATCTCACGGCAGCCTAAATGAAACTTTTTTTTTTACAGCTGTTCCTCAGACTGGCCTGTCAACCTCTGCCTCCCCAGTCATTCCTGAGCACGGAAGTCTGGTGTGACATGGTGGACATATCTGCATTTGTGACAGCTCTCAGTGACCGACACTATGTTGCCAGAGAGCTAGCAATTGATAGAGCGACTCGGATAGCTTGTGAGAGAATACCCAACAATCACGGATAGTCACTGGCTAATCAGCTTTGGACTGACTGAGACCTAGTTTCCTCTTTCACTGCGCTGCATGAAGGCATCTTTATGGCTGTCTTTATTGCTGACGGGATTTAATACAATATGTGCCTGGCTCTGGTGGGTCATATTCAGACGTTCACTTTTTCCTTCTGTTCACGAACATGCTATAATGACTCATAATATACAGCGCATTAAGGACCAAAAAGGTAGCAAACCACAAATAAATAAGTTGGGGAAAAACAACTCGTATCTAAAATATAACTGAAACTAATTGCATTTTGCTCAGAAAATTCACGGAGGAATGCTCGACTCGAGCAGTCAGTTGTCATTTTCACACTCTTAGATATGCATTTACACGTGAACTGTTCTCCTTCCATCTCGAATGAGTTGATTTGTTTCAAGACGTCAAGACGTCGTTTAAATGCACTCATATTGCATTTATTTATTGCATATTGCACATTTATTGCATATGTGGGTATCATTTCTTAAACTATTTTACACTTTTGGGTCTGCATACTTGATAGCTGAAACACAAGCAATGGCCTTCACTGTAAACCGTTTTCTCTATCAATGACGCTTGAATTGTAAACAAAACCAACCCTTAAATACATTTCTTTTAAAAAACCATTATATTTATTGCATCAAGGCGTTTCATGGACCTTAGGAATACAAATGGATAATATGAGATTGCGCAGGCTGCCACCATGCTTATTCCCAGCCAGACTTCACTGTCACTCAAGGAAGCCGGTGGTGCTTGTTGAATTCCTCTTCATTGCTTCACAATTTACTCCCATTCACAGTTGCTCTATGTCCGTTTCTTTAAAAAAAAAAAAATTATTTGAAAATCCCCCACGTAGAGAAACACACATTGCGTTTATCTGTTATGCTGCTGTAAAAGTAAAAGCATTCCACCTTAAATTTCCATATTGTCCTCGATGGAATTCCGATCTGAACTTTTAAAAAGGAAGCATGCAGAGGCTATAGTCTTGCACTGAATGCTGTATGTAATGAAAACCAGAACAAACATCCACAATTTCACAGTATACAGCCACTGGTGGTTGTATTTGAATTATTTAAATAAAAATATATGAGATATAATAAAGTTTCGACACATAGAAACCGATCACTCACAACGCTGCCCTATATTTATCCAAACAGCTAAAAATTATTATTTGATTTTTTTTAGCTAAAAAACTGTAATGGTTATGTTTAGAATGATTTTTTTTTTTGTTACATGAAAAAAAGCAGTTGAGACCCTAATTTCATTCACTATTCATCTAAAAGATTAGATTCTACAAATTATCACGACAGCTTACTGTCCTATTACAAGGACAAAGAACATGCTCTGTTTGCGTGCACCGAGAGCATCTGGGAGACAAGAGGAGTTGCTGTTGTGTGTTTAGGACCTCAAACTATCCACATGGTGTATTTTCACTATGGTCAAATAGTTCATATATTGACTGATTTCTCTCCATTTCCTGTTTGGCAGACGACGAACCGATTTGAAAACTTCCTGCATCACCTACCAATTCAAGCATGACATTTTGAATTGACCAGACACCTTTTCCAACAGTATTTGTTCTGCGCACAATATTGCATTTGAAGTATCTTCTGTGATCACAGACTAACACATTGCATCTCTGAATAATCAAGGAGAACCACGCAGAAATTAAAAAATAAAAGATTTTGCGAAAACCTCTTTTTATAGAAAACCTTCAATCTTCTCTTCCCTTCCACAACTAAAGGCATGTGCAAGAACCCAAATTTAAGCAGTCATTTATTTTATGTTACCCCCATCCTGTCACCTTTTATGTGATTTATCTGCAATATAATCTAGACTAATAAATATATATAATTCTAGAATCACTCTTTTGATACTCAATAACAATAAACACTTGAGTTAAATTGATGCAATCAGACAAGCACAAAAACAAAGAATCAACAACATAATTTTTTTTTTGTAAAATAGAACATATCCTCCCCCCTAAAAAGGCATAAAATAATTAATAATTAATTGTTCATTAAAGGGAAATGTTCCGTTTTTGTAAATATTTTTGATGCTAATATAGCAAAAAAAGAGGACAGGAGGTCTTCCAACTGGCTGAGGAAATGCACAGTTAAAGAGGGGCCCGAAGCGAGAGGCGGGGGGTGGGGGGGTCACTGGTAAGAGTCCAATCTGTCCCACTGCTGCACTTCACTAAAGATCCCGTCACCGAAGCCAAAGTTGTGCTCCCAGGTGAGGGGGACGGCCTGTGCCTCCTCCTTCATTTCCTCCCAGGGGTGCCGCAGAGGCTCTGCGAACATGGTCAGCTCCTCCATGGGCTGCGGGTGGGCCAGCAACTGGTGTTGGTGCTGCTGCTGTTGCTGCTGCTGCAGGTCGCCCACCGTGCCGCCTCCGGCCAAGCCTGCCTCCATGTAGCCGCAGGCCTGCTCCGCCCCACTGCTGCACCACCTGCCCATGCCCGCCATTTGCCGGCCCTGCAGGGAGAGGTCCATCTCGCACCCGAGAGAGCTCAAGGCGGCGTTGATGTCCAGATCCTCGAAGTTGCCGCCGCTCCCGCTGAACATGTCGTCGAACACGGAGGCCCAGTCAAAGTCGCCTCTGAGCGCCTCCGCCTCTTTCGCCTCGGGGGCCAGGAACTGCGACTTCGAGCCCCTGGCCGACTTGCTGCTTCGCCTAGGCGGAGGCTGTTTGCGCTTGTTGCCTGGCCCCTCCCCTCGGCGGGACGCTCCACTGGCCTGGAAGGGGTCGATGTCCAGCTGGTGGCCACTTTGGTACCCCAGGCTCGTCGAACTGTAGAAGGACTCGGGGAACGGCAACATCTTGTCCTGCCTCTGGGTAGTGAAATGAGTGGCCGGCATTCGTCTGCGCTTGAAAACGCCGTCCACGAACATGTCGGCGTACTGTGGGTCAATCTGCCAGAACCCGCCTTTCCCTGGCTCATCCTTCTGCCTGGGCACTTTCATGAAGCACTTGTTGAGTGACAGGTTATGGCGAATTGAGTTCTGTAGAGAGAATCGGAAAAAAAGAGGGTGGAAAATGAACTAAGTTTGCCAGTAAATTTAGGTAAGGTAAACGTTGGGGGAAAACTGCGGTTTCATTTCCAATTAAGTACAATTTAGTTATAAAAGAATATTAGGCTCTCTTCACATATACAGCTGCAAGACTTCACAATTACTTATTTAACGTAATTTCAAAAGTGCTTGATATTGACTTAACTGCAATTTGAAAATATCCTGCTCAATATATTAACAGAACCTAATTGATAACAAAGTTATTAACAATGCCAGTGAGAGTTGTATTGTTGGGTAGTAATCTTTCATCAAGTAATTCTAGACTTTTAAATGCCAGATTATACACATTAAATAACTTCCCTCCCTTGTGCTCTGAGGAAGACTATAGTAACTTTGGTATCTCGACTAAAGCACAAAAAAGATAGTGAAATGAAATAACAAATACACTTTTGAACTTCAAACTTTGAAGTTTAAAGAAAGCAGCCATCATCTTTTCCCTTGCAACCTCGGTAAGAGGGAAAACAACCCAACAAATAACACAAGATAATCAGACTTCCGGGCATCCCATAATGCCACAGTAATACCACTGCAGTGCCAACATTACATTTTCCATTTACCACGGACCTGGAGAATTGTACTGTGTCTGGGACTGAGATATTGCTTATAGAGGCATTTTGGATTTTTCTTTGTTTAACATCACTGGGATCCAACTTAGCAAAAAGGCTGAGTGGGTCTGGCACTGCACAGTTCCTTGGTATTTAAATGGCAGGTATACAGTCGCACAGTTTAAATCATTATATTGATAACATGATGTGTGATCAATTGGTGCGCTGCAGAGAGGGAATCTTGAGGGAAAAGTTTAAATCATAGTAATCACAGTCAACAAGTTTTGAGAGACAACGAGCAGTTGAAACTTGATGCCAACAATTTAGCATGGAGGGGGTATGTATATGTTGTTATAAATTAAAAATACTCTTCTTTGGGGTTCATATTCTGATGTAATTTTGTATTATGTATGGTATAATGCCTACAGCATGGTCCTAACACATTTCAGTAGTGCAAGACTTATTAAATCAAAATTATCATATCCCATATCAATATAATGATCCACAAACACAAATCAAGGCAGTCACTCCAAGGTGCTACATTAAATATACTGCGGAAGGAAGAGCCATTTTAAATGATACGGTCCACTTGAAGCCCAGATCTCATTATCATCAAAACTCAATGAGGATGGAGGAAACCATTCAAAAGATCTTGGTCCTATTAATGAGAATATTTAAATAAGAAGTTATTTTCCATAAATTTGCATTTGTTCTTAGCAATCAATGTTTTAAGCAATGTCAAGGCTCAAAAGTGATAAATGTCCAAAATACTTTTTAAACACACACACTCACACAGTCAGTGTAAACATTGTGATTCTATGTTGATCATATTGTAGCAATAGCATAAAAAAGGAGAAGAAAATATCAAAATGAAGAATCTGGTTCTTACGACACCGCGCATGCATGTTAAAGCCACTTCTGTGCCAAGCGCTAACGTGGGGACTAGTTTCCTTTGACGTTAGTGACACTTATTGGGGCTCTCACAGTCTCAGGAAACTTAAATATTTCCTTAAATATTAAACTTATATACACTGTTATGTAGATTTTGGAACCTGTTAATTGAAGAAATTACATATTTTGCCGTCTAGTTTGGCAAACCTGCTAATTATTAATTTTTGTCTAGGACTGTGACAGGTCTCTGTTCTCCTCAAAGACATACATATCACGTGTGCTGGTTCTGTTTAAATAAATGATAAGGCCTAGGCTATGCCAGAAAAGGGCAAAGCAAAATTATGTGCTTCCTGATCATTGAACAACACAAGGCTGTATCCTGCTAAGTTTGAGGGAGCATAATGCCCCTTTTTATTGTACAAATCAACCTAACTCAGAGTGACCTATCAGTGACACAGAGGTTATCGTTGCCACTTTAAGATTTTCTCTAATGTCATTGCCCATGTAGCAGACATTCAATGCCCTCTCAATGCCAGTGGAAACGTTGAAATGTTCCTAACGCACATGCTTCAATCAAAATAAATCAATTACATTGAACTAAGCGTTTGGACATAACCAGCAGGCTTGTAGCCTCATTGACATTAAGTGCCTAGGAGATTTCAGCAGTGTGCAGCTGCCACAGAAATAATTTAGTTTGCAGCATTCTCTCTTTATCCTTAGCCATTCTTCAGTATATTTAAAGCTTAGGGGGAGAGAGGGGGATTTGTGGTGTTGTGTGTGTGTGTGCGCTTTTTTCTTCGGGGGAAAGCAAACACAGCTAATTAAGCTTTTATTATTAGAGCTCTGCGCACTTCAAATATCACCTGCTCTGCTTTGCTGACAGGAAGGTCCCTGAAGAAGCCTTCGTTAACAATACGTCCCTCCGGACAAACAGCAGAACACAGACATGCCCTTTTGCATCTGCTAACAGTCTTTACGTTGAGGGTGGTTGTATGCTATATATTTATACGGTATCGATCAATCAAATTGGATTTGTTATGGAGCATTTTTACAAACCTAATTTGTCACAATGCGCTGCATTTCACGAATAGATTGTATTATCCGTAGGGAATCAAAAAATCTGAAAACCCAGTGCCAATCTGGAAAATTATTCCCTGACACCAGAGGCAGTAGAGAGAACCTAGAACCCCCATATATGTTCGTTTATTTAGGGCATTCTCATTTTAATCTGGAATATGGTCAATAAAGCTCCAGGCTGAAAGAATATTAATACTGACAAGCACAACAGGTGGATTGTATATAAACTTGATGAATTAGACTGGGGGGAAAAAGTCAATCGTTCCATGTACGACTACTATAGATGAGAAAATGATTGCATAAATAAGAAAGGAAGTATGCTTAATAGTAATAATACTATAGTAATAATGCGCTACAAAACTCAGCATCTCGGTTTAAACAAATATATATGAAACCTATTTAATAAACTTAATTTCGTTGTAAAAGAAAAATGGTGCGATCGAAGTACAAATTAGAATGAAAAAGTAGTAGGCTAATCAGACATTTATAGCAAATGATAGCAACAATGGCTCAGGGGCGGATCCAGATTATTTTCAAGTGGGGGGCACAGGGGGGGACAACTGTTAAATTGGACGGGGCACCCAAAAGTACCAATGATTGACATCACTAAGAGGCATTGAAAATGGAGGGGGTGGGCAAACGGGGTGGCCAATCAGAGACTACTCTATCAGCGGCTGCCCCCCCGTGCAACCACGGAAGGTCCGCGCCTGCAATGGCAATAGGTGACTTCAAACACAGGGGCATAGGTTGGATTTTCGTTTATGGTTGTGTTATGCAATAGAAATCTGCACGTGTGTTTCCCCCCTAGATTTACAGGTATTTCAACGGATACTAAAAGACCTGTACCTTTAAGAAGGTTAACAACGAATCCCATTGTCTCCTATCGGAGCGGATACTCAGAAACTTGGCGGACACCTGTCACACGCACCCCAGGAACCAGGAACCGTTGCCAGGATCAGCTCATACATTTTTTATCGGTTTGTTTGAGCATCCCTTCCCAAAGTAGCGAAAGCTGTGTATCGTTAAATCCAATTAGGCATTTATTAATCATAAAAAGTGATGCCATCATGCAATACTCGATTTCGATCTATGAAGGCAGAATTCTTTTAACGAAGTTAGACGACCCAAACTGACCCAGTCCAGCTGTTCGAAATCGAGTTCTAAATGATGAAAGCTTGGCTGCTAACAATACCTGTCCAATATATCAATCACAATCAACTTTCGGATCATAGATTCACAGATATCAAAATCAGGGGCACTGTTATTTGACGTATACACCCACACCCCGTATCGCTTTCTTTATCTCCCTCTTACCTAATCCCGTTATGAATAATGAAGTGAGCCGAGTCATTTACCTGCCAACTGGGCTCTGCGTGTCTATAGTAGCAGAAGTTCTCTGTGATCCAGTTATAGATGGCGGAGAGAGTGATCTTGGTTTTCTTGCTAGCCTGCATGGCCATGCAGATTAGCGTGGCATAGGAATAAGGCGGCTTCACTCGGTGGTTCGTTTTATAGTCTATTTGCTCAGGGGGGGTGCTGGGCGTTATGATCTGGTGCTGGTGAACATAGTTTATCGCTTGCTGGTGCAGGTAATTTGAGCTATTCGCGTTGACTAAAGCGCTGCTGGAGGTAACAGGGTTCCCAAGGCTCTGAGGCATGCCAGTAGCCGCCGTGTCTCCAGCTGGCGGGCTGGAGGGAGCGTTGGTGCCCGGCGGATGCAAGTGTTTATGATAAAATAGGTGCTGTTGGAGGGCACCGGTGTGTGCGGGTCTCTCAAGATTAGTACTGAGGATTGAAAAATCCTGAAGCCACTGCAGGCTGGTAAGACTGTCGTCCAGGTTCACCGAACCGTTGACATTGTCCTCGTCCTCCGGGTGGAGCATCATCCACTTCTCTTTAAACTTTGTTGCAATCTCCGGACTCGTGAGCACTGGCATTGTGAGCGCGCCCCCGCCAGTGACAGATAAGCTCCAAACCAGAGTAATTTCGACCAATGAGGCTTCCTGAACAAACAAAACAATGTTATGAACGAAATTTTGGTCAAAACTATTCTCACAATTTCACAGCAAATATTACACAATAATTTCTATTGCTGTTATAATATGGTGCCAATGCTAACTCTCATGACGAAATACGTTATTCTACTGTGCAATTTCAAAAAAGTGGTTTACAGATGTATTAGTAACAACGCGTTTTAAATATTAAATCTCAATTCATTTAGGAAAATCTTAATGTATTTAAATAGTAGTAATTTCCGATCAAAGATCAAAAGCAGCAAGAGACCAAACCTTACTACCAATTCAGAGATAAGATTTTGAAAATGGAGGAAAATTAAAACATAAATGTATATTAAGTCTCATATCCCAGCATGTTACAATACCTTGACTTTACCTTGTGCAGGTGGTTTTCTGTTTTTCTGCCAATATGCAACAAGTGTGCGGTGGTCTGAAGTATATCGGTTCAAAACATTTGATTTATTCTGTTGTGTTCAAACGCTTTACTGGTAGATCTTGTTCCCTGTCAGCACAAATAAACTTAAACAAATAATAAATGTGCGTTCGACAGCTAAATTCATCAGTCGCTGTAGGCTGCAAGATTTCACTCGCAAGAACAGGCGCATCACCTCTCTTAACCACTGCTACGGGTTAAAGTAGCCCTTTAAACATATCTCAGATCTCTGATTGGCTCATTGGTATTCAAGTTTCAGCTTTCCATCTCTCTCCACTGGCTCGGATGGTGCGCGGCTTCGCATCTCTAGGGAGCGTCAACAACAGAATGTGAAGACCAAAAACGAAGACCGAATGCATTTAAATAAAACGTTTTTAAACAAAATAAATAGATAATCATTCGTTTATTCACAATAAACTTAGTGTACAGGTTTGCGTTAAAACGCTTGTAATAAATGTAAGTCTAAATGCATTGGTTTAATGCAACGTTCCTATTCGTGTCCGGTCCTATGTGATCGGTTTTTAAATGATGTGATTAGTAATTGATTCAGTAGAAAAAACTCCAAAACTTTTTGTTATTTTGTTTCTCTCATTACCCCAATTCATAATACGGAATAGCAAATGTCTTTTGGTGGTTAAATTATACATAGCATAAAAATGCCACCCCATGCCATAATTGTAAAGGAGTTTTAAATTTTAAACTCTAAAGGAGACGAGAAGAGTGACACAAAGTTACAAACACTGAAGATAACCTGATACTTACACTCAGATGTTGTATTTTCTTGTATAATAAAGTCTAGAAAGACAGCGAAACTATAATTGTTAAAAACACATATTTAATAAAAGTGTTGTATTAGGTTGTTTATTATTTTTTTTTATCAGATTAGGTTACTAATTAGGTTTCCACGCTGTAGGGTTTTTAAATATTCTGCCGTGTAAATATACAAAAGTGATGCTATATGCTTTATAATTTCCAGTGCTTTTCTATAGCCATTTCCCAGCTGCCTATCATCGGATATCATCGGATAATACGTGGTTGTAATCTATAGTGAAGATTGCAGGTTACAATCATGAGCGTTTAACAATCTCACGTTTGACAGATTTATGACGATGCGTATCTACTTACATACATTATATAAAATAAAACTTTTTTTTTAAAAATGATGCCATTTTGTTTAAGACATTTGTTATAACGCGTATCGTACCGTTTATAATTTTTATTCAATTTTTGTACGGCCTATACATAATGACAAATATGAGGTCTATTATCAAAAATAAAATACAAATGTTGGAGAGGAGTATTCTCGTCAGTTAGACTACAGTTAGACTACTACTCAAGGCGGGAGAGCAGAAAATCTTAAGTCACGGTATATTGAAAAGAGGTTGATCAGGCGCGCAATGTGGCGCAAACCACAAAAGTCTACAAACGCACTGGAAACTCGCGCTCCTTGCGCGCCAGTTTGTGCTGCACTTTTTCTTCAACGTTCCACACCGGTATTTTGAAGTGTGTTAGTGATTAACCAGCAAGCGGATAAAAAAATCGTTCTTAACAAGAGTTTGAAACCTACCAGTTCGTTTCACGTAGCCTGTTCAGATAAATTAGGATAATTTAAAAGAAAACCCGTCACGTCGAGCGTTTAAACTAGGAATGAAAAAGTATAGGCACTATTATCCAGTTGAAAGTTACGATTGTTTGGGATACACAATTGGGCGTATTTATGTCTAACTGACTAAAATGTAAAATATATCTCACATTGGGGGGCTTCCACACCTTGTTCGCTTTTTTTCAGGTCTATATCTGCACACGAACCGGAGCGCAATCCGCATCAAACCTGTGGTGTAAAACCTCAAACAAACTTGGTGTACCCTTAAGAACAGACGGCATGGAGCACTACAATTAGTGTAATCTGGTTGGGTCCCTTTGTATGCCTGCATTAAAACTAATCACTAGTATTGGTTGTACGTTGTTCACCTCACCGACGTTATTTTGCTGATAATGAACTGCTTTGAATTGAAAGTGAAGCTTAGAATTAGGAATTGAGAATCGTCAGTGGGTATGCGTAAACAGAAAGTTTCGACCTTCGATTAAAAAAAAAAACCTCACTATAAACCTCGATAAAAGGTATTGATGTGCTTATAGCAAGGTAGCCTTATTTATATTGTTTCAGTTATACTCATTAGTAATGCATTTTTTGTTCTAAAATATGATCGGAAGCTGAACCAAAATTAGTTAGCGTTTGGCGCTCATAAAACACGGTATTTACAGTTATGATAACTATGATACATTTTGTCCGACGAATCATTGAGAATAAATACCAGTTTTTTTTACAGTCTGATGTGAACGAACCACACGAGAAACCAGCACTGGAGGATTGTTCACTGTAATATCTGATGCGGTGCTTACCGATGGTATAATTCAGTTATCAGCTTCACTTTGTCGTCACGGCATGTTTCCGATATTCTCAAAGGCGGTTCACTTGGCAAACCGTGATGGCACCCGCCACTAGAGCATCCGATTGGTTTAAACCCCGTAAGCCCTCCCAAAACGAGCTAACTGCGGTTAAAATTAAAAAAAAGAGTTAAATTATATTTTAAATATTAGGTATAATTATTAATAGCAGTAAAGGCATACTACTGGTCCAGTTTAATAAAACCCTGAAAGGCCAAGTTTTTTTAATCCATTGTTGCTGAATTTAAAAATAAAATGCAAACATCTGGTCCACATTAGTAAATTATAGATATAAAGCAAAGTAATCCGTTTCATGTCAAATAAAGTCCTATATTTTTCGATCACGAGGTATAGCCAGATCTTTCGCAATGATCCATTTCGCGACGAAATCGCTGCAGCGGACAGTGCAGACAAGTCGAGTCTGTTTGCAGAGTTTGGTACTCTGGTTATAGACAGTAAAAAGCTAAACTGAGTGAATGCTACAGGAAAATGATTGTTAAACATATAAATTAAAATTAATTGTAATTCTGTAGTAGCTGTTATAAATAGTTGAAAGTGCAGTATACCTACTAGCTATTTTTCATAGCACTGTTATAAAAGCTGCAAAAAGAGTATGCATCGCCATCTAACGGCGATATGTTCGATTTTAAAAAAACAAAAACTTTCTAGCTTGATCAAGAACAATTTATATTGCAACGATAATGGGGATTCTTGCAATATTCATGTGCCTCTGCTCCAGGAAGAGTTTTCGGTGGGGAAAAAAGTTTAAACTGTAACAAAATAATACTTTGAGAAACGAAGAATCGAAAATTAATTTCCCTTTTAATCAAAAAAGCTATATTAAAATAAGTAATATTAGACAAACAGAGAACCCAACAAAAGTTTTACAGACCGCTGCAACTGCAGTTGCAGCTTCCTACCAGCAAGTTCGATATGACATAAAACCCACTTCTTCATCGTGGTGACAAGTGTGTGTAGCTCACAAAACGGTTTTCATACCAACCATCTAGGAACAATAGGACTGTATAGAAACCATTCTCTTTCTGCGATCTAAAGGAACTGAGAAGCCCTTTTTACGATGCAAATTTATTTAGTGATTTCAGTGTTGCTGCAAATACATATTTCTTTTAGAATTGGTGCACGACTATACAATATCCATTAACCATTAAATCTGGTTATATTCAACAGGAAACCTGGTCTCCGAGGGGCGGGGGCGGGTGATTCAGAGTACTACAGAACACGTGCTTGGATTTGTATATGACATCAATAGCCAATGCTAAAAATAGCCACACGCCATTGTTGACGCAAAATGGATTACCATCGACGGGAGACAAGAACAATATCGTGTGTATTACATGCAAAACTTGTGAGCACCTTTATTTATGCAAGCGGTTTAGAAATTTTCTGTGACTGCAACTGATGTCAATTCACTTCACCTCTATACAAACCGCCTGCCAAATTAAGTCGGCCTATCTCATCTATCCATACTTTACACGTACCTGCCTTTCTAGAGAAGCACAAGAACTAATGGCTTTGTTATCACACCGCTAGAGTCGAGCATAAGACATTTGTCGCATGTTTTGCTCCTGAATGTAGTGGGAAACCGTTGTGAATGAGTCGCAAACGGCCTTGTTTTCAGACGTGACATTCTTCATCTGCCGATCAACATCGCAGCACTGACACGTAGTAAAAGACTGAAGCCTATGGATTTGGTTGAAAAGGGATGGTAGGGACTGCCTGAGGCGGTTGGTATCCACAAGTGCATAGTTCAAATTGATGTTTTTGATTGATGTTTTTGATTTCTTTGCAGGTCTGGTTCAATGTTTATTGATGTGTAATTTGTTTGTCTAGGGTGGCATGGTTTTAGTTAAAATGCTCCCCTTGCTGATTTGTGTGTGTGTATATAAGTTCTTATAAAAATGTATTTCTTATTTAAATAAACTACTTTTAATTTTTTAAAAACATTTTCCTTGTTTCTTTTTATACATCTCCATGAAAATAAGGTTAACACGACATTTGGCTGAGTCTGAAGTACTGAGTCAGACAATTCTGAAAGTAGTGACATTTTTGGGAATTTGGGTGTACAATCCAGGATTCGAACAAAACCTTGTAGCTCCTCAACCGTAGAAGATATCTGAAATCTGTTTTTATATTTGAAATTATCATAAATGTCTGCATCTTTCATATGCAGATAATTTTTTATATATCTAAATTGGAAAGTTTTCAGAATATCAAAATTTTATTTATTATTTAATTTTTTTTTTTTTTTAAGTGAGCAGGGCATTTTACTTAAAAATGAATAATACCTGTCACAATAACACCACTACTATCATTGGAAAGAGCTACTGAAGCCCTTTTTAAATATGTATTCTTTTTTTTGATGTAAGATTTCCAAAATACAAGCACTTGAAAGAAAATTGGTCATATAGTTCCCAAATATGGACATTCTATCTTAGGCGTCAAGGGGTTAA
>JAOYSI010000001.1:551594-574001 GCA_025775065.1 Hiodon alosoides | reverse complement strand
AAATACAAGCACTTGAAAGAAAATTGGTCATATAGTTCCCAAATATGGACATTCTATCTTAGGCGTCAAGGGGTTAATTGATCCACATGTTGACCTTCATATGGTTATCAACACGACTTGTGAAGGGTAGCAATTAAGTCATTAAAGTCAACAGAACATTTATGGAGTAATACAAATGTTTTATTTACACTTACAGCATAGATGATCCTGGAACTACCCAACAACAAAACACGAAGTTGACAGCAGAGGCAAGAGGTTAAATAGTATGACTGATGCAAAATCCAACTAATCCTTTTTTTCAAATCATAGTTTTTTATTAAAATGTTTGTCCTTGTCGGGGTTTTCAGTATATATGATAATGAAATACTTAACGATAAGAAGGCAGCTGAAACAAGGTACAAAACAAATCATCTGATATCGCTTCACTAGACAAATCAATCCACCTTGGAAACCGCAGAAAGACTTTCAGTAAAACACCAAAAGATGCAGTTCAGGCAGCTCGTTTTACAATTTCGAAAGTGCAGAGAACAAAGTTATGGTTGACAACTAAGTCGATTTAGTTTTTGAAGGCACAAATATACGCATAATGCCACGTTCACTGGAGCAAAAGAGCTGATAATGATCTTGATATTCCATGTCTGAATAACAGATTGGGTCATTCCAAGCCACTTTTTTTTCTTTAGGACAACAAAGGCGACAGCGGGGATAGATTTAAGGCTGGTTTTACAGGCAATTGTGCAAGGCATTCTTGGGTTACCAACAACCAGAAGACCACATGGTCATTTCTCACTCAATGAATGGTTTATTATTTCACGACCAAATCAATTAAAAAAATAAAAGCTAGCCTCCTTTATCCTCAAATATTTTTTTAAACAGGGAGGAGGCCCACACTACGATTTAAATTAGGCCCTCAAACCATATAACCGGGCCTACACAGATAACTGTTTTTCTATGGTCAGTCTGTTGCATCTATGAGATGTACATTGCAAGTACAGTAGCATTTGATGGGTGTTGGTGAACTTTGTCTAAGGCTCTGTTAAACATATAAATGACCCGGCTGTGTGGGGTTTAAGTTAGCTTACAGTGTCTGATGTTTCAGTGGCTTAGTTTTCATAGTTGCCCATATCTAAACTTGAACAGCATACTACCCAATACCTCTGAGACATTAAGATTAAAAAGCGATGCACATTAATATCATATTTAACATTATGTCATCATAAATTGCCCATTTGTTGAAAGATGACTCAAAAAGTCCATTACTATAAATAGAAATAAGCACTACTTGCATTGTGTGCTATAAAGTATTAGATTCAATGTTAAGGTCAGCCGCCTAGAAACGCACGTCATATTTACACAATTTAACTGGATGGGAAAACAGCGCATCCACAATTATTTTTTTCCCTTCAAACAAGCTAGCTATAAATGCGTAATTTAAATGTTGTGTGCTGGGTATCTAGCTAAAGCGTTACTCTTGCTAGGTTAGGAACCATTTTATTCTAAAACAGAAAGCTTTTGCTGGGCTGAGCACTTGTTAGGCAAGTAGCCTGAGCTTGCAGGCTTTTGGCCCCGCTCTGGTGCACCAGAGGTCAACAGAAAGGACCTGCTCACGGGAGGCAGCCAGTGTGAGGTGTAGGTGAGCTCAGTATTTTTTTTTTTGGACATAGGCCCAACATTCTGGCAGATGTGTCAAATATCCAGCCGTTTGGGGTTCCAGCTGGTTAGTACGGAGTCTTTTACTGGGACGAAACGAGCATGTAATATGAAATCGTGTTCCATACCCTAAATATTCTCCACTTTTTAAAAACAAACACCCTCCACATGATCTGATTATAGAGTCAGATTTTTTAAAAACAAAAATAGATGAACAGGTTTCACAATAAATCCATTCTAAAATGACATCAGGCATAGTAAAAATTGTCACAGGTTTGTTTCTTCACATTTGATAACTTTTTTTTTTTTTAAGGTTACTAAGTTAATTAATTTCCCACCATCGAAGTATGGGGTTATAAAAGCTGGTAAGTACAAATAAAAATTTTACAAGTAGGAAGGATATTTCGCCATCCACTTACAATTTTAAAATCTCCCCTTTAACCAACACAACAAAGTACTGGAAATTGGGTGTGCGATATAGTCCTCTGAAAATACAATACAATATTGTGTTCAAGCTATTTCTCATCTGAATTTCAAAAGGGTATTGTGTTTCTGTCAAGAAGCCACTATCAACAGTACGCAACTGCATTTGGAAGTGATATTTGCGAGCAGTTACATTATATTACAAAATTATTACAATACAAAACTATAAAAAACATTTTGAGTAGTGCCAAATAAGATCAAATACAATGTTGAGCCGTAAAAGTGAATACACTGGTAGTGCTTTTAGACCTTTAGTGTTGAGCAGATAGACTGTATTGTCTTGGTGCTGGTTTTCACTGGTAGTTTGTAAAATGCTGCAGGTCATTGTATGGACTGTATGCATCAACACTTAGCTGCATGGGGGACGTTTGTCAGCATCAAAATTGGCAAGGAACACCCCACAAATCAAACGCAACCTCAAAAGCCAGATGACCGGGTCTAGTCATTATCTCCGGACAGCTGCAACTATAGGTAGTGATCACAGGGGGATGGGTGAAGGGCTCCCGGGACAGACTGTGGGTGGCGATAAGGGGCGGGGCTCACTGTCAGGGTGTGAGCTGCTCGTCCTCAATGTGTAGGCTGCTGGGTGGGCACAGGAGAGGCTGGCTGGAGCTGTTGGTGCTCTGGCTCTTGAGGCTCTCCGTGGACTCTGAGGACCCTGTGTGCGAGATACCTGTGTGAGATACGGCTTCAGAGTGAGGGAGAGCCGCTGGCAGAAGCGCCACAATAGGGGATCCAAACCCACAAGTTGTGCAAACCCACAAGTCGGGATTCAGAGAGCCTTCAAAGCGGGATTGGGCAGTCCCAATCTTTGGGCAACCGGGGGGGGGGGTTCCCTTGGATATTGCACCACCTCTGTGTTTGAGGCGTAAATCTGTCACTAAAAAAAGGTTACTCCTAAACCTGCTGAACCTCAGCCATCGAGCATCAGGCCAGCAAAATCCTGCTCTTGACTAATGGTTTTCTCCATCTCGTTTTCAGAACATCAAACACATGTGACATGGAACATGTCCGCCTTACTACCGGGTCAATCACACATAACAGGGAGCAGTAAGTAAAATCCATGCAAATTGCTTCATGCTCGTGCACTTCATTAACACATAATCAAATAAATCCCTCCCAGGTTAGAGAGAGGATGGGCGGAAAACAGCGGCAAGGGAAGATGGGGTAAGCCAACCTACCGTTATTCCTCAACACCAACAGAGTATGGTTCGGGATTAGGGTCTGAGCAGACCGAAGCCAGGCGAGGGGACAGTGCACACAAGGAAAGGCAAAGGGAGTTAGAAAACAGGGCAGAATTCGGCACGGATTATAGATGAATCTCGGGGACTGAAGGCAAAAGAGAAGGGGAGAAAAAAAAACAGCTAGTACACACCAGGTTATAAGCCTCGCTATCAACAGCATTCCTCCATGATTTCGTTTTCTTTCCCGCGTAACCACTATACATCAGTAACCTGGGAGACGCTCCATATTAAAGTTAGCGGCGAAGTGCTACTGCTCGCTCAAGCACTGACAACCAGAAGGCAGACAACAGGCTAATAGAAAGTAGCATTAGCCGTTAAATGACGCCGCCGAAGGAAGGCCCTGGGGTTCAGTTGTCAGTCATAAAAGTCGATATTTAGGGTTGGGGCTCACCAGGCAGAGACAGCTCCACCATCTTGGTCAGGCTGCTGCGTTCACTGCTACAGTCCTGCAGGATCTCGCTCACAGAGCATGGCCGGTCTTCTGCGCAGGGAGGAAAAAAGGGGTGCAGGGCTCAGGGGACAGGAAGGGACCAGCTACTGCTTTAAAAATGTATATTCACTCAAGACTTAGTCGTGTCAAACGCCACCAGCAGCTCACAGCATTCCACATCATGCCATCTCAAATACAATAGGCTACCTTATTAAATATTCCCAGCTGTAAAATGCTATAGCTTTGGAAGGTTTGATGGTATATCCATTAGCAAATTCCGTTTCCATTAGGGTTTACCTTCATCAGGCGTGTGAGGATCTGGGCCCTCTTCCACTGCCGTAGCCTGCAGAGGAAGGACAAAAAGAAGCCCTTGACTCCACAGGCCGTCAGGGTGCTGCGTCTCTAGTGAGCGAGAGGCTACAGGGAAATACCGGCTCACCTCTGTGGAATCCGGGCCGCGGGACAGCAGAACGTGAGGCTGGGCGTCAGATGTCTCGGACAGCTTCTCCTCATCCTCCTCCTGGATAGGGGACGACGGGGACCTCGGGGTGCTGGAGGGGACAGTGACTGACGGTCGTTAAGACTGCTTCTCCATACACGCATCTGCCCACCATACATGTATAGAGTTGGGTGATAATAATAATTTGTCAATTTTGTAATGGCTTTGATTTGATATGGGTGACATTCATAGGAAGTAAAATGTAAAGATAATTTTTCTTGGCATGTTCATACCGTCAAATGGATGCGGAATCTCAGTCTCATATATCAACACACATATCAACGCACATACACTGTATGGACAAAAGTATTGGGACACCTACACATTACACCTACAGGAGCTTTTATGACATCCTATTCTAAATCCATAGGCATTAATATCGAGTTGGTACCCCCTTTGCAGGTATAACAGCGAAGGCTTTCTACAAAATTTTGGAGTGTGTCTGTTGGAATTTTTGCCCATTCTCCCAGAAGAGCATTTGTGAGGTCAGACAGGTCAGGGCTCTGTGCGGGCCAGTCTTCCACACCAAACTCATCCAACCATGCCTTTATGGACCTTGCTTTGTGCATTGGGGCTGGAAAAGAAAAGGGCCTTCCCCAAACTGTTTCCACAAAGTTGGAAGCATAGGATTTTCCAAAACGTCTTGGTAAGCTGAGGCATTAACATTTCCCTTCAGTGGAACTAGGTGGCCTGTTCCTCATTTTGCGTTCAGCACTTTTAACTGCAGTAGCTAAATTATACATACTGATACTCCTAGTAAATCCAAACATCTGTCCATATTCTTAAATACATATTTGATGGGTTGGTTATATTTTCAGTAGGCATGTGTGCCATATTGAAGTTCGAAAACCTTGCACCTAACTTAGTCAATTTAACAGGTAGAATATTAAAGCAAACTCCCTTATGACAGCCACAAGGGGGCTGATTCAGCCAGCAACATTAGCAGACTCACTTGCCAAGCACAGACGAACACAGCATGGCGCTGGACAAAAAGACTGCGATATCCCACTGTGGCTTACAGCCCCAACACACATACGCAGCGCCTCGCGCTTTCTTCCCATGGCGGCAGCTAGCAACTTCAGCCCGTCCTACACGAGTAGGCGAGTGAGAGTCATCTTGGGAAAACAGACTCAACCAAGCCGACACTGTTAAACCTCCCCCAGAAGCTTAAGTGCAACTGTATCATTTGCAAATTAAATGATCTGATATTGCATGTGACAGCATCCAACTGAAATAAACAAACACAGTGTGGTTCCACTTTTAAATCCAAAAAAAGGGGATCAATCTTTCTATGCATTTCTCCACTTCCTGCATGGGAACCATGGTATATTACATCCACAGCAATGTTACCCAACGCCCATCTGAGGCATTTACCTGTCAGGTGACTTGCTGACCTTGCCTTTCGGCAGCCCCGGGTCCCCGGAGCGTTCTGCCGAGCCCAGCTGCCGGCTGGACAGGGCCATGGGGTCCCCGAGGCCTCCAGAGAAATTTATTTCCTCATAGAGGGGCGCCGAGGGGATCACAGGGGAGACGGAGCGCAGGCCGTTTAGGGCCTCCAGCAGGGAGATGGGCTCGAAGCCCGGGGGGATGTTGTCCGAGTTCTGGGAAAAGCCGCTAGTATCAACGACTGTGCAGACACAATCACTCAATCTGTACGCCTAATTTTCAAGGGCAGATTTGTGAATTCTCTAAAACTACTAAATGGTCCCGAACACACCCCCTCTCTTGTGATCTGTTGCAACAGTTAAGAATTAAAATACTTTTAAGGACCTAGTTCAGTCATAGTAAAAATATTTTCTTGGCAGCATGCTGAGGGGGTGGTGGACTATTCCAAACGTAAATTGAAACTGAAATTAACTCTTAATTCTTTTTATTTAAAAAAAGCTAAACTGTCGTCAGAGGCATACAATTCCAGTTCTTTGTTTACAACTTTGCCATGCTTTTTATCTCTCAATAACCCAGAAAACTCTAAAAGGAAGGGCATTCTCAAGTTATAAAAGTGTGAAATCTGCCCCGGGAGGTGATGGCTGATCGGTGAAACGGGGCATGGGCAGCCGGAGTCGTTACCGAGTGCTCGTCGTGGTCCATCGTCTGCGCCAGGACGGGGCTGAAGGACGCGGGGGAGAGCGCCCCGGGCTTCTTCCTCACCGCGCGGATCTGGAGCAGGGCTCGGAAGGCTGGGAGAGGTGGATGAGAGGCTGCTTTTAGTGGAATGGAGCAGGAGTCGGGTCACACAAAGCAGGGCAGAAGGGAATTATACGTGAAGACAAACCCACAAACCTTTCGGATATTCACTGACGTCATTTCCCAGAATGCCTCCTACTGAAGCTCTGTAGACTTAAGGCAGGTGATAATGTGGCTAGCAATTTTGCAGTTCTGACTCATTCCACCACCAAGGGGCTAGTAAGTCCCCTAAAGGTCAACAAAGTCTAGAAGGGATGGACTGTCATTGTACTGTTGGTAATTAGAGGGGATATGCCCCTGGCAGCCAATGGTGTGAACCACTAAGATTGTGAACTCAAAGTACTGCAATCAGGAGAAATACCAGGAAGATGAAGTAGAGTTCTCAGTGCAATTGGACCTGAATGACCTGAATTCCCTGTAGGGAAAGTTTTGAATAAGTTTTTTTACCTCACCATGATTGATAAATAAAACATTACCTAATACAAACGTTCTGCCTTATTTATTTAACTTGAAGATTATTAATTTGTTTTACTTGCCGCGATTCCATTACACGATTTGCTTTCTTGTTAATAGCAAGTATATATACAGCTTAAAAATATGTAGCCATTCTTGTACAAGAAATGTCTGGTGTACAAAAGTCTGACAAAGCTCTCTCTCGGTTTACACATTCGCCACCATTCAAAACCCAGGTTTTCCTTTATCGGGGCAGACTCCTCCACCAAGTGTCTCTGTTTCCCAGATATCAGCTCCATCAGTAGTGGCTTCTAACAGCAAACAGACTGATAAAGCGCCTTCTGGCTGGAAAGCTTAAACACTCTGATCCAACGTGCTATTTTTAAACCAAAACTATGTTCTAGAAAAACAAAAACTCCTTGACTTTTCTAAGCGGGCTTTTATATTTAATCAGGTGAATGTAGATATTTGCGATGCTGGGTGATATTGTATATCGTTTTGGTTACCAAACAAAAACTAAAAACAGGGAGGCCGAAATGTGGCCCAAATGACATCCCTGAAAGAAAGAGCAGGCGAGAAAGAGAGTCAATGTGCAGGCCTGATCTCCGGCTGCCAGGCCTGTGTGCGCACAGATACTCACGCAGCCTGCAGATGGGGCAGTTGTTGGCCTGGTAACGCAGTGTGTCTGCGCAGGAGTTGCAGAGGCACAGGTGCCTGCAGGGAAGGATGAGGGTGTCGCGCATGTCGGACAGGCACACCACGCACTCGTTGCTGTTGTCGCTGTTCTCATCGTCCGAAGGCTGCGGGTTACACACACAGTTTCTACCACGTTTTTGGCCATTAATGTATGCCAACCATTGTCATTGAAAATCTGCCAGTATCCAAGTCTAACGTTCCAACTGGTCCCCATACAAAGTTTAGTCGGCCAAATAAAATGAGACCATTTCTTAGCATGAGCGTGTTAAACGAGCCGATCATACTATATTTTGGTGAAGCAAAAAAAAATGTTATTAAAACAATGTGGATATAGTACATTTTCCGCATAGGCGTCATTCTTTATAATAGCAACACTGCCACCCGGTGGAGTTCACGAGAAAGCAGTGCTGACAATCATTAATGCCAGGCCGACCTTCGTCTCCTGGTTGTTCTTGTTTTCGATCCCGTAGATCTCCTGCAGCAGGTAGCTCACACGGTCCACCTGGATAACCAAACCACAGGAAAAACGAGTGGGCAGCTGGTGGTGTAGTGGTTAAGGTAACAGGCTTGCAACTGAAAGGTTGTCCCACCCCAGCGGGTGAATTGCTTAACCTGAACTGCCTCGGTAAAATATCCAGCTGGATGAATGTAGAAATTGTCAGCTGTGTAAGTCGTTTCGGATAGAAGCGTGCGCTAAGCAACTCAGTTGTAAATTGTAAGAGAAACCTTTCTGTTCGGTTCACTCTCGAGTTTACATACAGAATGAGCTTTCTGAGCTATTTTTTCCCCCCCAATAGAAGTTAGCTAGCAGCCTTCAGGGCAAGATATGCAGATTTCTGCATTTAAAGGACATGCATAATCTACACGAGACTTTCTCATCAACATCCCCCTCGGGTTGTCAGACACAAGAACCAGTGGAAAACAGTGGGAACTTTTGATAGTGACAGAGGAAGCCCTTCTATGGATAATTAAAGGGTTTGCATCTCTTAGACTTCCCTTTATAGTCGTTTTCAAATCAACCTTTCTGTCTTGACCTCTTAAGTCTTTCCACACAACTCTATATTTATATTCCTATCTCAAGGGCATAAACTGTAGCAAAGCTGGGTTGATGTTTAACTGGGGCTATGTACAGAGAGCTGGAGAGACGGCGAGCAAAGCACTTCACGGAAAAGCTCTCCATTTATCACCAGCCCAACTATCATGGCCCACTGTGACACATCGCTTTGCGTGTGCGCACACACACACACACACACTCACACACACACACACACACACACATACTCTCTCTCTCTCTCTTACACACACACAGACACACACACAAGAACGTTTACTCACAATCTGCTTCTGCTTCAAAGGCTTCACCGAGAAACTGCCGTCGACGTGCTGCCAACAAAACAATGGTGAAAAGGCTAAACATTTTTAAACAATGTAGAACAGATGGCGTTCCCCTCACTTCATCTCTACATTGGGCCAATACAGGTCACGACCCTCTCCCGTTTCTCGTCACCATTACGCGTCGAGCCGAGAGTATGCAGAATGCAACAGAGACCCTTTCGTAAGCGCTGCCCATGGTGGTCGGTGAGGGCCAAGGAGAGTGCGCAGAGAGAACCTCCATACAGCCACTCGGAAGTTCAGCCTGCAGACATCCATGCACTCAGCACCCCCCTCGGATAAAACGTCACCCTAACTCCCCTGGGTCTACATGGTCTGCTCTGGAGAGAGGCTTAAGGTGGCAATAACTACATAGATAAATAAATAAGTTGTACAATTAAAGAAGGGGGAAAAAGAGGCGTCGTCCAATAAAAGCAATTCCCTAAATAGTTTGCGGTGCTGGAAAGGGGATGCAATGTCGTGTGCATTATTCAATAATGACAAACAGAATCATGAACAAATAGTCCCAGTTCCTGCAACGGCTTTGGAAGTTAAAAAATATATACATACCCTCTCGAAGGAAGACAACAGCACATGTGCATGCCCTGAGACTTCTGTAAGAAGAGGTTGGCATATAATTATACTATGAATGATGTTAAATGTTGTCAGCAGTCTGAGAGGAGAGGGTAGTCCTGTCTCCCGATAGTGGACATCGGACAGTTTTTATAGGGTTTTCCATTCGTTCAGGGAGCTATAGTAATTATGGGGTGAGAGTGCTCTCACTCTATGAAACACATACCATCCCCTTCATCCACTGTAGCCTGGATCACCATTGGAAAGACCCCTCTGTCCAGATCAAAGTTGAGCTGAGGGGGGAAAAAACAAAAGCAAACCAAGTTCAACAGACTTGGGGGGATGGGGGGAAGAGATTACTATTCATTCATGTTTATGGAATGCATTTTTTGTTCTTAATTTTTAAGCTTAACGCAGGTAAGTGGCCAATCCGAAGAGGGCCATCATCTCCGGTGCAGTCCTGGCAGCAAGAACCAAGAATGAACCTCCCACAAAGCCCTGAAGCTGAACTGAAACTATCTAACCAGCCCCAGAGAATCACAGTGTAGTCCTAATTGGCTGTGGCATCGATTGACGTCCCACTGCCTAACGGCCACCGCTAATTTTCCAGCCAAAAGGCAACTCACCTCGTCCTCCTTCCACTCGGAGAAATCAATTTTGAAGGACGGCAGAGAGAACTGCTGACTCACACCCCGTTTGAAGTGCACCGTTTCCGACACCATCACAGAACTCTTGGAATGGTACCTACATAAAATAAACGGCCCTTTTCACAAAATATTTTATGATATAAATGTTTTGTTTGTTAAAAACCTAGCTTCCTTCAGCATCCAACTGTAACTTCATTGTGAAAAGTTACATAACATCGAGCAAAACAACATATAACCAACAAAACACAGCATGCAGATATTCCCGCCAGCGTTGGCATCGGCTCGGGGAGGGGCCTTACACGGCCATCCCGTTGGCGAACTCCTCCAAGGCTTGGCAGTACAGGGTGATGGCCACTCGGGCATCAGCGTCGAAGGTGAACTCCACGCCGTACAGCACTCGGGGCTGACCTCCCTCCTCAGCGGGACAGTCAGCGTCATCCTTGTACCTGCCGGCCGACACACGTGAGCACAAACGGGACCCGTCACCTAAAGCCTATGGTGTGTGCGCATTTTTTTAAAGCTCTGCCCTGCGTTGTAAATGCTGCACCGGCTCGTCACCCACCACGAATAAACGTTACCGCAACTTCCTCAACGTCAGCCCGTTACCAGCGACCATAGCACAATGGATAGTTCCCACTAATTCCTCATGCTTTGGAAGGAACTACATATTTGGGGTTTCCTAGGGGGCCCGTGGGCAGCCGTGGAACAGGGAGTGAAGGGGCGGGGGGAACCCGGTTACGGCACCTGACTAGTCGCAGGGAGTCCTTCCTGATGTTGACCAGGCTTCTCAGGGTCTTCACTGCCTCGTGTGGAGCGGGGGTGACATACGGAAACTGAGCACCAGGGGGGAAAAAGGTTACAATCGTCAGCGAGTGCATCTTCTCCGTAAACAAACGTGTCGAAAAACACGGCACGGTTCACTGTGATCGTTCTAATTCTGTTCTAAGTGACATGAACATTTTCACGCCGAATGGCAGACAGCAACTATTCCGAGTGGGACAACATGAATGGGAAACCGTGTTGAAATAAATATGCTGCCTACCAGTTCATAAATGAAACCAGCAGTCATTTAGGTATGGGAGACACACACAAGCGGACCAGACGTCAGTGAAACCATGCAATCGACCATGAAGGGAGTTCCTTAACGGAAAATGCAGTTTTCGTTTTTTACTTCCCAAATGGACTGGGTTTTAAAAACCAGTCACCATGACAGGGCGACGCCCTCTCTTCCTCCTACCTGCACGGGCCTGTTCCCCAGAAAGTTGAGATCCATGTTCTCTCCAAATAGGTAACCCTCAGGATGAGGAGTGTCAAACTTCTCCCCACCCATGAAAAAGTGACTGGCAAAATAATTTCCTGGAAAAAAAACAAAAAACGAGAGAGGGCACCTTGTGAGTTTCATGAGCGACTCTGTGTTGTCCAGGCTAACAAAGCATTTCCCATTAGCGGTGGTGTATAATGTAAACGAATGCACCCAGTTCCACATCTGCTGGGCAGGTGCTACACCTCACATCCTCACAGAGTGGGTAATGACGCAACGCCCATTTTCAACGCTGGGATTCATTGCGACCCATGCTTGTTCTGCACTGCAGCTTATCAGATCCCTGCAATGTGCGAATCCCTAGTTTACAACCTCTGCCTTAGAACTGCGAATACGTGAGGAATTAGCAATACTACTGTCTACAAATCTCTTTTTTTAAATTAGGTTATTAGCATCTGTCGCAATACTATTACTACAGGACAGACCTTTGCCAGAATAAGTTCAAATGAAAAATGGTATTTACAGCCCAAATACTATCCCACAAATCAGTATGATAACAGGAATCAATACTGAAATGATTGCCTTGAAACTCAATCCTTTGAGCGTTATGCTAATACAGCCCCTGAATGCCCGAAAAAGAAGCCAGGATGAAGACTTGTAGTGGATTGTCAGGGAGGAAGAGATTTCTTTAAATACATGTTCGAAAAAGCCTTTCCCATAAGATTCTCATAAGATTATTTCCACATTACAATGTTCTTGGTGCAATATTTTAATTTCCCAATGTGTATAAAATGTATCATGTCACAAAAGCTTAACAGACAGAACATCAAATTAAAATAAGATTAAAAAAACGAATCATTTGGAATTTACTTGGTGGCACACCGAGGCAGGCTCAGTGCAGGAGTGATCCAACGCAGCAGTACCAGACTACTTGGCATCGTCAAAACAAACAGCCCTAAAGAGTAAAAACTCAACAAAAAACCCTTTGGGGTACAAAGCAGCTGGCCTAACAATATGGCAGATCGCAACCAGGACTCATGGGGGGAGGCAACGGACACTGTAATATCAGTGACATTGTGTCACATTTGAGATAACGGAAATTATGGAATAAAGGGCAAAGGCTGTTAAAACTGAACCAAAGAGTTGATTCTACTGACAACCTGTCAATAAATGATGCCAAAATCAGACTTTGAATGCATACAGACTGGTGACAAATTAAAGGAGAACTCGTAGGATCTGCCAAGGTGCATTGATACTGTTATGGCAGCTTGTGGTGGCCCAAACCTTTCTGAGAGACTTCATGTTGGTTTTTCCTTTAATTTGTAACATGTCTGTATCTTTTTTCATACAACAGCAATCTTGCCAACATCAGCACACATCTTCTTATATGTATAATGATTCCCTAACCTGGGCACAGATTCCGTTCAGGTTTACTAGCCAACTGCATGTTTTAATTTACGCAGAATAACGAAGATTTTCCCTAGAGGCCTTAGATCAAATTAACCAAAATATGATAATATTTTGGCAGGACACCTTTTGTAAACAGAAACTAAGCCTTAGGCAGCGCCATTTGGGGTTTAAAGAACATCAGTATGCGTTACTTGACCCCGTAAACGACCGACTGCAGGCACCATCTGCGCTCTGCTTGGGATGATTAACTCAAGATGTACGCCTAGCTGGAAAAGTGGGAAGAGTTAGACAAGGCCCTTATTGTTCAGCCAGTGTAAAATAAGCCACACAAAGCCTTATTTTGGCATAAGCGTGGCTCCCAATTCTGATAAAAAACTAAATAAAATAAAAACACCTTGCGCTGTTCCAACTCGGCTATAACCAGAACAACCATCACTGTCCTTGTGCACACATGAGTAGCTCAAGTCAGCATTCAACCTGGTCATGTCCAGACTGGGTACTAAAGGTTTTTTCCACCCAGCGCCGGCACTGCTTTGTAGCCCTAAAGAGCCACATCCATTATCAGCTCCTAGACATGAAACTCCAATAATACACGCCGTTTTGACACGGTCAGTAAATTTCAAGGTCGCGCCGGCCTCACATTGCTGAAGAAATCACTTAATGAAGTGGATGAAACCCGCACAGCGCTCACGGTACCCTAACCCTAACCCTACACTACATATTAAAAGGGGATGTTTCCATCATACTAAACCTTCTTGATTTTCATAATGCTAAATCGTATTTTAGCAAATATATAGATTGCATAAACATGTTTAATGTTTACTTTTTCAGCTATGTTTCTTTAGATAATACAGTTCATGGACTAATGCATGCAATGTTAGGCAACAAAAAATAAAATAAATTAGCCTAGAGGTTAATTACAATACAACTTCGGTAGGCTAGACATCCCTGGCTTCTTGTAGATTGAGGTATATTTAAATTTTCAGTTTGAGGAAAGCTACTCTCCTACCCCTGTACTCCTCTAACAGGGATATTTTTGGGTAAACAATTTTATCTCAATTTTCAAGACTAGTGACTTTGCAACAACTTAAAAAAAAAGTGGTTTGAAATCGCCACAATCCGATGGATCAATCAATCAATCAATTGATTGATTGGATGACCATACTAGTCATTCAATTGAGGCGCTACCATACAGTAACTCAATGTTCGGAACTCTGTTTGGAACGTAATTAAATGAAAGCAATTATAATACAATGGGTGGCTAGAATAATTAATAGAAATAAATAAAATAAATAAATAAATGCTGGCACTGACCACAACCAAGACCAAAAATAAAAACAGTGAAGCCCCGTAAAGATATTTCGATGTAACTTGTATCACCGCAGAATATTCTTTGTGTTTTGTTTTTTGTTTTTTTGTTTTTATCTTGGCAAACCATCATACATAAATCCATTTAAATTTGCATTATTTGAGAAACGCAATGTGGTTTGTCATTTTCAAATCCAGTGGTCAACGTGGGAAAATTCGGTTTACATGACTAATGATGCGCACATTTTTCTAAGCTAAGAGCTTCAAATGACAAAGAGAATTTACAAATAGGCATAATTCAGATATATATTTATATATAAAATATATATAAAATAACAAAATATGGTAAAACTATATTTATTATTTTTAAATAAATAAAAAAATAATTTATAAACTTACCAGATTTTGGAGGGTATCTGTACGCTGAATTTGCCTGAATATCAATATCTTCAACACCAGCAATTCTTCGGCTAAGTATTGATCCCATCTTTAAGCAAACCCGTATACCACAATAATACAGACAGCTACAACACTAACTTCTTCACAATTTTCTTAAAAATAAAACATAACGCGATTATATTACTTGCAACACCGTTTTTTTTTTCTCCAAATGATCGGCAATGGTCATCGATCTAGATTGCTTAAAATTTTTGAGGCAACATCTGTATTTATGGGTTGCCTGTAAAGTTGTACGAAATAAGACTGATATCCACGCTGATTGACAAATAAAAAATAACTAAAACATCGAAGACGAACAAGAAAAAACAGTAACACAAGACGGAATTGTTGACAGTGTGTGTCGCGACGTCCGTACATGACCATAAAAGCATGCGACGAAAAAGGCAGTATGGTACATGTAGTTCAAAAAAAAAATATTGCCACGAAAGCTCACCCGAAAATATCCGTTCGCAAATTCTCCTCTATTGGTTGCCCTACACAAGCAAAGTGTCAGGTATGGTGTAGTCTGCAAAAAAACAGCTCCTTTGTGTGCAACATATTTTATATGAAATTTATTTTTCAAGTCTCTCTAAATACTATGAACTGTGTTTTTATTTAAGTAGTTTGTTGTAGAAACCGACCTTGCTTTCTCATTCCTCATCTTTGAGTAGGCTTATAAAAAATAAAATTAAGTAATCGAACCGCCTTGCTTTCTCATTCATCATCTTTGAGGAGGCATATAAAAATATTTTAAAATATATTTAATAATAATAAAATATAACCGTTTTGAAACGAACGAACTGAATTGAATATGTTCAATTTAATACAACCCCACATTATTAGATCTGAAAATCTAAAATAATTTAGCATTTTAACAATAATGGGGCTAGCATACATTTAATATATTAATACTACATTAATTGTAAATACGTAAAATACACCCGAATTGCTACTATATTGGTAGAAAAAATAAATGACCTACTGTTCAAACCACTTGAAACATGCTTTCACTGCTTCAGTTATTAATTCAAAGTATATGGTGATACATATGAAATGGTGGATTACTATATACGGTTTAAAAATAAGTTTAACTGATTTTTAATTGTCTCTTTGGGTAGTTACATTAAAAGGAATAAAAATCACATCGTCACGTTGTCCCTACTTCGCTAAAAGAAATCTAGTGATCGTCAATTAATTCAGCTCGCTTAATTAATCAATGACAAAAGTTACACAATGCGGGGAAAAAATAGATATTTTTACTGCTACAACAAAACAGCTTTATGGCCTTTTTTCAGTCTGTTGTGCTTACAAATAGGCCTACGTTAATATGGCATGTCCAATATGCAGTACAATGTATATCTACACCAGCAAAGTCATTCCAGTATATGCAAACCTCTATTATGACCTCGTGTCTGGATCCGCAATGTATGTTTTGAGCGTCATATGATCGTGAATGACTTGCAATTCAACCAATAACCGCTGGATGTCATTTTTTTCCAAGTAGTGATGCAGTCGTGGTGGTCGTCGTAATGTTTTTATTTATTGTAATAATATACGATGTTCAAATGGAATTTCAGAACACTTTCAGTTAGTAGCCCGTAATTGTTTTAATGTAATTATCAAGAAATATTAACAACAAAAAAGTGATACGTTTGCAGTCTTTATTTTACAAAACAGACGCATACACGCAATAGGGTCGACTAATTTGGATTCGCTTAAATATTATTGGTGCGAGTAGGATTGTTTACCTTATTTGGTAAGCCAGCGACAAAGTGCGCATGGGAATTGGACAGAAGTGACCGTCATTCACAAATTTTGCCTTCGAGAATTTTACACACAAAAAGTGCGTGGCCGGGATTTGTAGTTTAATACCAACCAAAACAAACAATGTCATCAGTTAGATGTGCATTTACAGTAAAAAGCTATATCAGTATGCAATCCCATTAAAATATTGTTTCGCTATGAATTATCTATTACATTAATACAAATCAATTATCTGTCAACACAAGTTAAGCCTTGATCATTTTAGTCTACAGCAGAGCTTCAGTAGTATCCCAAAGTACATGATAATGTTACTGCATACAAATCCCACTCTCCCTCGGTCCCTCCCATTGGCTACCTTTAGTTGTCAATCAGGCCACGTTCTATACACTGGCACTGTTCATACAGTAAATATTTGTGTTTGCTCAGCCGGCTGTAATGGTGGATGACTGAGAGAGAGAAGAGAGAAAAAAGCCACAAAGACTGATTGAACACTAAAACAAACGCTTAGAAAACAGGCTCCCTGAATATGGACGAACTTAAGCACCAAGTAATGATAAACCAGTTTGTCCTGACAGCGGGATGTGCGGCGGACCAGGCGAAACAGCTTTTGCAGGCGGCACATTGGCAGTTTGAGGTAGGAGATCTCAGCTAGCTGGGGAGCTAATGTAATGTTTACATGTGACGGGTGTGCGAATGGCTTAATACGGACTGCCATGTTTATTGTTGGTTATCGCTGTGAAAAAATGTAATGTAAATAAACCATTCAGTCTGAATTGTTAATATGCATACAATTTCTTACATAAACTTTATAATTGAATACAATGTTTATTTTTTTATGGTTGAGTTAAAATCATAGATCCATCGGATTAGAGTCCAATGTACTGAAATCCCTTTCCATGTTTCCCACAACACTAGCTAGTCAAATACTATTATGCAACAATAACCGCCAAGGAATGCATTTCGTTGCCTCTAAACTTTATTGTCTCAACGCTGACTTGACAGCAAGTAACAGTGTACAATAAAGAACACAAGTGTGCTATTTATTGCTTATAAAATGTTTTGCAAATTACATTTACTGTAAAGATTACTATGTCCTATGAAAATATGTGTTAAGAATATTAAGTGTATCGCTTCAATGAAAACCACTTAATCTGTTTTGCTTTTCTTGTTGTAGACTGCGCTTAGTGCCTTTTTTCAAGAAACAAATATCCCATACAGTCACCACCATCAAATGGTGAGTAACGATTTAATTGCACGTCTTGTGTTATTGTTATTGTTACTATTATTATTATGTCATTGTCCGCCATGTTGTGGAGGCGCGGGGCTAACATAAACGTACACAGGCAGCCACGTTTTTCGCTGTCCCATGCTTTCCAGAATATAGGTAGTAGAACATAATAATAATACTAATTATAATAATAACAATAAAATCTTAAACGAAACATGTCGTTGATCGACTACGGTTAGACAGTACATGGAAATGATGTTATGTACATATTTCATAGTATAGTATATATAGTATGCGTGGGCGGGTGCTCCAGGAAAACTGCAAACATGATGATCGATGTTGTACTGCCGTTTCTTTTCTCTACCACATTTGTCTTCACGAATCCCTTGGCCACTGTTATTAGTATACATTGCATGTACTCAACCAGCCAGAAGAGCCTATACTGCATTTGCTTGTTTGTTATTTTTTCATTAGATATGTCACTTCAAATCACAACTCAGAAAAAAAAAATGACACTGAACATAAGTATGGACACTAACTGAGGTATTTTTCATAATTCATTTTACAATAAAAAAAAAAAAATTAACCGGGCAATTTTTACTGTTTTATAATTTAGTCTGTAGGGATCTTGGTGCCTCCTAACCTTGGTCATGATTTTATTTTGTAAATGACAAAAAGTGTTGAATTAAAAGATTATAGAATCTTTTTTGAAATTTCATCTATCTATCTATATATATATATATATATATATATATATATAATTTGTGTGTGTGTGTGTAATCTCAATTTTGAGGATTCATTGGGCCTATATCTTCATAAATTCTGGTGCACATACTTGCTTCTTGATTTCTTAAATTCACTGAATAATTATTGTGTTGTAATGCTGACAAACGTATTTACTGTTGTGACAAAATCTATTCATTTATTATTATGAGTTTTTATTTTTTATTTTAATTATTTTTCAGAAATACTCACATTACTACTTACATTTAGTATTTTTTACGACAGGATATTTACAAAAAAAAATGCTCAAGGGTACAAGGGCAGAATTCCAAACTTTGCTACCTTTTGCCATTCATACTGGCCACCTTTGGTAAAAAGTCTGACTTTTAGTAAACAAAGGCTGGCACTACTAAGGGACCGGATCATTATGGAGTTGATTGTGTGTGTTTTTTTTATTTTATTTTTTATGACAGTTTTCGCTCTGTAAAACATTACTGCAGCCAGCAAGGGTAAAATGCTAGAAAAATGACTACAAGATAAAATGTAGGAATAAACATAAATGTAATTACACTGGACATAAAACTCACTGAGCAGACATGCATCTATTTTGATGTGTGTCATTCCTTTTACGAAGTACAGGAACTACTGACATTTGTCTGCAGGATCTGTCTTACAGGTGATATATATATATATATATATATATATATATATATATATATACATACACACACACACACACACACACACACACACACACACACACATACATGAATGTTTATTCAAGAGCACCGCTTAAAGCGCTATTGGTTCAGTTTCGCGTTTGAAACTGTTAATGTATGAATGCGTAGCGATTCCTCCAATCAAAATAAAAATTTAATCAGATACAGAGCAATATTTTCCCCACTAGTATGAGAATAATGGCGTTATATTGTAATACCAGTTGCAAGTGCTTGCAGCAAACTAAAACGTCTAGATGATGCCATTGCATCTAGAGGTGAGTCAATACACATTTCCTAAAAACAAATTTAATCTCTGTGCAATGCAGTATACATCTCGTAGACGCCTTAACTGCAATGCAGTTGAACAGAGAATGTCATGTAAAGTGCTTGACCCCGGCTACAGACAACCATTGCGACCAGTGCATTATGGAAGGCACGACTTTCCCTTTCATCATATCAGATCACAATATCCTTACAAGTATGCTTGCTTAAGTCTTTAAATAACATTTAAGCATGGTTTGTGTTTCCATGTCGTTTTTAATGGCCTCGCTAATCAGGAGACTAAAATAAAAACCTTGACTGACATCTGATCCAAATCCTCCCCTGCCATGACCAATGAGCTGAACGGCCGTCGGTTGATCGCATCTTGAATGGACAGTAAAGGCTGAAGGCACGCCAGCTGGTGGATATTCGTGCAGGCCAGCACCTTAGGTCCTCTTTATGTGCGATCGCCGTTCTTCCAGCGGCGTGACCCATGTGTGTGTGCACGCATGGATACACACACAAATTCATTACCTATTGGATGAAACATTAGAGTAAACTCAACTGTGACTGCAGAAGAAAAACCACCTTGGCTATAATGTGTCAGTAGAAGCCATTATTTTGCTGCTATGTGAAGTGCCTGCAACTTTCAATTTATTATGATTCTCAAGGGCTGATACTCGGCTGGATAGTCCCTTTTTTATGGGGGGGGGTTAGATTCACAGTCACCGAAGAATTGGATTGGACACGGCTTTTTACCAGCAGCCAATGAAGGGAGGCAAGGAGATGAGGGGCCATCGTGACAAAGTGAGGGGAGAGTGGGGAAGTGTGCAAGCTGGAGCCGGGCAGATTTTAAGGATTTTGTTTGACTTCAATATGACTGTAATCCTTTTCAGACAATTTACGTGAGAAAACGTGTATTAAACCAACTTGGCCTACGTGTCAGTGGGATTCAGTTACAATTGATTAAATGGTTTGATTCAACTTTAGGAAAGAATGACACGGAACACCTCAATCTGAAGATAATAGAATGCGAACGGTTCCCTTACTTTGTTTCCAAAGTTGCTGAGGATAAAGCAGCACGTTTTGAATTGCTTAGTATAGCCATAATGTCATACGAATAGGGCCACGATTCTATTGCGATTACGAAAAATCACAAAACGCAAAATTTATCATTTTTAGGGAGGGTATTGCAAAAACCCTACATAATGTAATAATTAAACATTTAGTCCTATAAAGAATGCTCACTTGTTATGACATACTATTTCTGGGTGCATTTCATTTTTACTATATGCTTCTTGCCGCTAAGCTCTGGTTAAAGGGAAGTGAAACACTGAAAAAACTAACAAACCAAAACAGCCCGTTAGAACAGTCAGTTAGGTATGTACTACACTTACTGATTTGAATGTGAATACACTAGTTGTCTTTGTCTTCTTTTATATTTTAATATGCATTTACAGCAGCACTGTTTTGATGGGATCAGTGTGCAAAGAATGTTTAATGCTCCCTTATTAATTTTTTCCCTCTGTCCTGCTCTTATACGTTCTGTACCATATACACTTTACATTTATTTGTACAGTTTTCAACACTAAAATTTCAAAGAGTTACAAAGAGCACAACGGAAAAATTTGCCTTTCCCGAAACAACATTGTTTTAAGGAAAACGCAATAAAATCGTGGCTCTGAATATGAATACTGAAATATCTTACCGACAGTGATGTGCAGTTAAAAAGGGTTGGATTTACGGCTGTAAGGCGTTACTTACTTGCTTTGTGGTGGAAAAGCACAGGAAAATAATTAACAGAGAGTTTGCAGTTTCACACTTAGATTTGTTCATTTAGGGGGTGGACCTGTCTGGAGTCTGGCAGCGGTTTATTAGGCCTTCATAGCTGTTCTTATTATTGTTATCCTGGGTGATTTGTGTTGCAGTTTAAATGGCATCGCATTGCAGTTGAGTGCCAAACTGTTTGCATAGTATTGCAGGCTGAACTAATTTGCATTTGAGCCAGAGCTTATCCTAAACAACTCCCCCCAGAGGAAACTGTGATTGAGTGAGGCTAAAATGTTCAGCCACCTCAATGTCTTAGTCAGGGGTACTGAACAAAATCTATTACATTACTGTTTAAAAGAATGCAAGAACTTTAAAGCAGGTGTAATTCTGTTGAGGAAGTGGTTCTACAGCTCATCTGGTGTGACCTATTCTCATTTTCAGCTGGTTTTACTTTTTTTTTTTCTCAACTGACGCAGAGGCCGATAAATTTAGTCTAGAGATTGAATTGGTTTTCAGTTGCAATCCAAAATCTCTATAAAGATTAGGCTTTCGGATAACACAAACACGCATACATACAAACACACACACACACACACACAAACACACAAACACGCATACACACACGCACTCAAAGCCCATACCACCCACTAGGCTAGACAGCTGCTAGACTACATTTCACAGCCATTCCTATAGGATCTGTGGTTTTTACCCATGGGAAACTAGCTTCGACTTCAGGCTTTAAATAATTCCGTCTTTGATGCTTCTGTAAAAGTGCTAATTCTCCTGCACTACATAGCTGCTTGGCAGATGCTCCTATCCAAAATGACACACTCCGATTATAATTATACGCTTTACCTGTATGTATATATAGCTATAGGTCCAATGCCTTATCTTCCACCTTGTGCCACCCTATACACTTATACATGGAGGCAGTCGCATCCCTCTTTACAGCTTGCCTCTCACTGTGTAGCATTAGCACCTGAGGCCCTGTGGGTCATTTAAGGGGAGAAAATTACCTTTTTTTTAAAGCTATGTGTAATTCTTGTTTTATGCATAATTTAATAAGGGGAAAATGGTATTGTCCTAGTCTTGAATGTGGCACAGGGGACAGTTTTATAGCGCTGGCTCGCTAGGAGATTCTCCAGTATGTTCTGTGGTCTCCTTTATGCCATGCCGTTTGGGTGGAAAACCTTTCTGAAGGGTACAACACCAGGGCCCCTTGTCGTAGATTGCTACGGCTGGGGCGGGGTGGTGGGGGGGGGGGGTGGGGGGGTGAAGTGTGCGGTGGATCTGTG
>JAOYSI010000001.1:503304-545275 GCA_025775065.1 Hiodon alosoides | reverse complement strand
CAGCAGCAGCAGCAGCAGCAGCAGCAGCAGCAGCAGCAGCAGCAGCAACAGCAGCAACAGCAGCAACAGCAGCAGCAGCAGCAGCAGCAACAGCAGCAGCAGCAGCAGCAGCAGCAGCAGCAGCAGCAACAGCCGCCGCCAGCACAGGTTGTGCAGCAGGCTGCACAGACGCAGCCCCAGTTACAGCCGGCCCCCACCCCACAGGCACCCCAGAACGCCAGCCAGCCACCCTCCTCCGCTCAGAGTGCACTCGACCAACAGAGGGAGCTAGCGCGCCGCCGTGAGCAAGAGAGGAGGAGAAGACAGGCGGTGAGAGACTTGTCTGTCTCTGTAGGATCTTTGCCCCATAGCTGCATTTTAACCATATACAGAATGCATTGTTTTGTGCATCATGACGTCTGATGTTGTATAGGTATCTTTCTGTGGAGTTACGTTACAAAGTTACAGCTTCCAAAATTACAGTTACGATTCTTATGTGCTGTTAAGATTGTGTCAGCGGTAAGGTCTATTAAATAATGGTTGATAAAAGCTGAAATTGACAAAACACACTCTCTTTAACCAACAAGGAAATAAGCAGAATTAGGATGGCAATGACATAAGTGTATATTCATGTAATTCATTAAATTCTAAGCCTAATGTTTACCTGTGACCTCCAGTGACCAGCTATTTGATTTTCTTCACAGATGGCAGCTACCATTGATATGAACTTCCAGAGTGACCTAATGGCCATCTTTGAGGAGAACCTCTTCTGAAGTCAGAGATTAAAAATACGGACATCCAATACAAAAAAAACATATAAAGATTGTGTGGTTAAATTAAAGACCAGTCTTTCTGTGTGAAAAGCTGAATGGGGTAGAATAAAATCCCAGGGATAGAAAATCGGATGGAATAATGGAAATGAGCGCAGGACTGCTGAAGTGCAGAATCCCTGCTCCTACTCACCCCGCCCCCCGACTGTGTAATGTCTGACTTTCCCTGACAAAAGACCCCCTCAAAGCACTTGTCAGTCTGTTCTGGCTTGTTTCTTTTTGAGCTGACATGGCCGGGGGAAATTTAGCCCCAACCCAAGACAGGCCTATGTGCCCTCTGGGATGTGGGGATGGAGCAGAGTACATACAGTACCCAGAACGGCCGACACCAGTGGAGAAACTTAAACACGAAAGCAATGGAAGGACTATGGAGGCGTGTACATGATGGACTTCAGTGGAGAGGGGGGGACTCTATTTTGTTTTTTGTTTTGTTTTTTAATTGGAGAGATGTGCGATCTTTGTGGGAAAGGGGTGGGCGTGTCATCTTGAGAGATTTGTAATTTTCTCAGGAGGGGTGGGGGGGATAATTGCTGACAACTTGCCTTACACTTCTGACGTGTGCACACACAATATAAATATATGTATAAATATATATTATATAAACAAAAAAATCGGTTATGTTAAGAGCACATCTCATTGTGCAATTTTTTTTTATTTTGTTCATTTTGTAGGATCTACTGTAAAGACCTGTTTTTTTAATAATTAGTGTTGATTTGTACCCCTCCCCAACCAAATCTAAGTCTATGCCAACCCATTTCTTTTGAGTGCTAATAATTCATTTACTGTGGATTTATTCTTTTTATATATAAATATGAACATTACTTTCTCTTTACCTTGTATTAAAAAGCTAGATAGTAAGGATATGCGTTTGTTTTCCAAAAAAAGTTAATTAAAAACAGAACCGTGAGTATGACTGTCTTCTTTTGCTGAATGTATCCATTTTAACCAACCAATAATCTTATACACTTTCAGATAGGTTTTTAATGGAGTGTTCAGCGTTGTTTGAAAAGTTTGTCCAAAAAAAAGATGTTCAAGGGTTACCCTCCCAGTTTTCTTTTTGCAATTTCCTTAATCTGTGTGATAAAAGGGAATCAACTGAGGGTGAAGGTAGTTTTTTTTTTTTTTTTTTTGTACAAAATTTTTATTTTTTTCCCCCCAGTCAAAATCCCTCCTCTCTAGAAACTTTAGGCAGTCTTATCTCACCCCAGGTAGCTCAGGTTTCAGAGTGGGAGTTGTGAAAATTTATATGAATCAATAGGCACGTTGAGAAAGCTCTCGTGGGCAAGACGAAACCTGCCAATTGGAGGAAAGCAGAAACGAGTATTAACGTTTTTCGTTTGTAGTGCTGTGCAGACAGGAGCGAGGTAGGCACGGCAAAGCGGGTGGGCGAAGACTCTTGAGAGCTATTACAATGGTCTCTCCAACCCAGCGCCTTTACCTAGTGGTTTTGGTAGGCATGTTGTATTTGTGTGAAATCTGGCTGATCCGGAGAGGTCAGCGGAAAACCCTGTTCTGTTGCTGGAGAATACGTAGGAGACGAATCGGAAATGAGCATTTTACACAGTGAAGGTGTTATATAGTGGTAGCTTTATTTCCTCCGCAAGAAACTCGACACGATACCCTTACTTTAGTTCAGTATCCGCATACGTTTTAATATTTAAGGTATAACACGCATACTGCGCTGTTGATGCAGTATTCTGCATGTTTTTAAACTGAAAAAGGAAATGTCACATGAGAACCTCTATTTCGTTTCCCCCCCATTTTATTGAAGTCTACCTATTATATCATTTTTTTGTCCCTTTGTTTTCTGAAAAGCAGTAAAAAGGAAAAAAAACAGCTGCTGCTGCAAAAAAAAAACTTTCAACCCTTTTCTTCATTCCTTACTGCCTTTTGGTGTATTCAAGATTTTAGTTTTTGTTTCCATGTTAACGGCTCGATGTTATGTGCCATTGCTATCTATTCTACGGTAAAATTGTACTGATTTACAGGTCAGCCAGAGTTCTATTCAGTTTTTTTTTTTCATTTGTGTTTTTTGGGGCGGGGGGTTGTGTTAATTATAATACTGGATTACCGTATGTCACAGAGGGTTTAGAGGGAAGCGATCCAATCTAAGATCACAGAATAAACTTTTTTTAAAGAAAAAAAAAATCCTTTTAATGTGTTGAATTATGACAGGTTTATACCGGTTAAGTGGTCAGAACTGTTTAAGCTTTTTGATGTCAACTCTGTTCGAAGGTCAAATCTGCCCTTAAAAGCAGATTCTCATTAGTTGATCTAATAACACTAAAAGGTGTGGTTACACATGAAATATTTATTTTTAGCTGCAAATTCTCCCAGACCTTTGGTTTGTGGTCTATTTAATTTTAAATAACCCAATCCTAACAATCTTTTCAGACTTGCTCCAATTACCACATACAAACCTGGCTAGCTAATTAGTTAGCCAACATTATGTAGATACACACTTTAAATTAAATTTAGTTAAAGCAGATATACTTAGATGTATTTAGGTGGTTCAATAAATGAACATATATCTTTGGAAGTGTATCTAGCTAGCAACATCAAACAGCGCAACGCATTAGTAACTTTAAATTGTGTATTTTCGGACTAAGTTTCCAAATCCAGTTGGTTTTAAATGCAGCCATAAATCAATGTGTTTGTCTCAACACCCATACATAGGTCCTTTAGGGCTATAAAACCAACGGATTTGGAGATCTCTGCTCTTGGGAGCGTTCAGAACAATGGTATTTTATGTTTTTTTTTTCACAATAAGGTTTCCTCATCAGTTACCTTAACCGTCACCCAAATTTGATTAGCTTTTATGACATATCTTCAGAACAACTTTTATTCCATTCAACAATCAAATGAGTTGGCTAACTAAATTTCCCTGTAAGCCTCATGGCTAAGCTAGCCATTTAATTCGGTAAGAGATTCCAAACTACATCAAATAAATCAAGGATTAAGACTGGGACCAAAACTTTGATCACACATTCATCCGTTTACATATAACCATATTCAATAGCATTTTTATTTTTATAATAAGATGTACTACTTGTTTTCTAATAGTATTAGTGAGTTGTCAGTTTTTTTTATTTGGTCCCAGCCTAAATGTTAGTCTAAATACAAATTAGGTTAAAAAAAGACATTACTCCGTTTATTTTTTGTAAAAGCGAGGAATCCAAAAATATATTATCAAACATTTATAGCATTTGATTGGTTAGTGTCATTCATTAACCAAAATAAGTATTTCTCCCCTCAAAACAGTAAATTTTGGTTGAGTAGTGAAACAAACCAGGTTGAAGTAAGTGCATTCCTCAGAATAACTTATTTGCGTCTAAACAGAATACCTAAGGCTGTGTTCTCCAGAAGTATTGGGACATGTTGAGTTTTATCTAGCTCTGTACTCCAAAATCTGCTTTTATTTGAGATTATTTGTGTACATATATATGGTGTTTCACCATATAAACAAAAATACTTTTTATACATAGCACCCCTACTTGATGCCAGAAGTATGGTGACAATTTCTCTAACAAAGTAGAACATATATAAGTAACTCAATATCATAAACCCACCGTTTTGTCAGTATGCCATGTATTATATTATCTGGTGTGTGTGTACATACAGTTAATAATAATGCAAGAATAGGAGATTTTGGATAGCGCTCTCTACCACCACCATCAAAACACCAAATGAGGGAATAGCTTCTGGAAGAATGAGGTTTCATCCCTCCTAGAGAATTCCAGAATCGTAGAATCTATGCCAAGGAGCCTTGAAGCTGTTCTGGCACCACGTGGAGGCTCACAGTGACACTTTTTAACAGAGGTACAACTGCGTGGTGAGATGTTTACCCAAGGGTATATCTTACCTATTCAGCTTGCTCCTCACGCACCAATTACAGAATAGCAAATCATCAGTCAACAAAACTGGCATACAAGAACTACCAAACTATTTTATTTTATTTTTTGCCACCAAGAAAAATGGACTCAACTCCTTCAGTTTGCACAGAAACGGAAGTTATTTTAAAGGGAACTGGACAACTCTGATTGGGTAGTAGCAGGTTCCTACTGAGGATTGACGGGGATGGAGGGAGACATAGGGGGTAACTATGGATTTTATTGCTAACTGATGGGACCACTGGGGTCTGTTTATGTGCCAAGTCAACAAGTGGTGGTCGTGCTTGTGTTGCTGCGTTTTCTGTCTTAGTATGCTGAGATATCGGAATAAAGAGTAATTGTGTAATTTTGTCCAAAAGAACACGGTGTGCATGGGAATTCACAGAGAAGGGTGGAAAACTTTTAAAAGCACGCTGACAATAAATCGATAAACGATTTTTTAAAACCATGCCGGAAATAGAAAAGAGCATAACGGTGTCTTAAACAAAATGTTATGTTGCATGCATATTATTGCATTCGGTGGGCGTTTACTGTTTGCCTAGATTGTAAGAAATATTTGTATATGATTAGCAACTTGTTCGAATCATATATTGGTATTGTAGTCACATTTTCTCAAACTTTATAAAAAGGGATTCAGACAAACAATTTCCAATCGGTAGTAACACTCATCAATCCGATAAGAGCTCCCTCGTTTGCATGACTCAACTTCAACTGTGTAGGTTACTTTGTCAAAAAAAGTAATTAAAATACCATTAAAACAAATACAATCCGTATAAATTATCCTTCCTTTGAATTAGTGTCAGTGAACATGGATTCACAAAAGTAGAAGCCATTTTATTCACATAAACACAACATGCGATTTAAAGTTTAACACCCTTCTCCGTATTTTTTTTTTATCTAAGATGACAAGGACTTGCACTTTTGGCCCACTGCACAATCACGTATCGAGCACAATCATACTCGACCGCTACAATCCGTGCAATGGGGCAACCACGGAGACCTTGAAGCGGAAAGAACAGCAGCAACCACATCCCAGAGACAGAATCGCCAAAAGGCACTAAGCAGAGCATTGGCTCCTCCCATGGGCAGACAGAAGCACTGCACCTCGTCCTGGACCAGTAAGCTGCCCAAGGCACTTTAGCATGGGATGGGCACTTCGGAGAATCAGCGCATGATTCGCCGGGGAGCCATACAACGGAAATGGCGTTGACAGACAGGTTATATCACAGCCCAGTAGTCTGAAAGGATCCCTTTAAACCGGAAGGTATACCTGACCCAGTTCCAGCTTGGGGCGACCAAACCTTGTTACACTTTCTTTAATATATATAGATTTAAAAAAAAACTGGAATAGAAATATTAACAAAATACATTTTAAAGGTGTTCTCAGCCAAGTAAGACTTCTCACAAGTTATAAATTGGTTACTCTGAGAAACTTTCATAGTCCCTTCTCAGAGTCAGCGTGTTGTTGGCTTTCACTTGAATTTAGTAAAAATATTAAAATAAGAACAACCACCCTCTCAAATAGGGGTGTATGGTTTTGGTTTATTTTTGGTCCTACTTTTACAAACTCAGTTTTGGTTCAGTTTTTAGTCCAAAATAATTTTTTCTGGTAACATTCGGAAAATGTATATGTTTGTACGTCGCTCTGGATAATGCCAAAGATGTAAAATATATATTATTTACATATTGTAACAAGGAATGGGTTCAATCATCACCCTCAACCGTGCCATTTTGGGAAAAAGCAACAACTCAATATTAACTCTCCCGGATGAACTGGACTTTATTGTTTTAAACAGAAAACTTTTTGAGGAAACATAAATGAAAATATCCAAAACAAAATTTCTTACTTCCGGCAAGCCCATCTGTAAGAACTGTCTGTTAAGTAGTTTACGCAGGTAAATCAAACCATCAAAAAAAACAATATCCTTACTCCAAGTCCAATAGTCAGGTCAGGCTCTTAAACAATCCAGGGGTCATATTCCATTGTGTCAGGGTCTTTTCACGTTTAATCTTTAAATGACATCCACTCGCAATTTGTTCATTACAATATATATAGAGGGCTGTTGATTGCTCTTGTCCTTCAGCTGTGGTCTCTGGAAGGGAGAAGCACGGGTGAAATGCCACTATGTGTCCTTCAGGTGGAGCCATTTCACCTTCCTTCCACCACTGTTCTTCTTAATTCACCACAGTATATACAGTAAAATTTACTGAGAAAATGTTTTCCGGTAAATCACTAACGGAAATTATATAGTTATTTTGACGCATATGTTACACTTGCCAACCCTGTACCTGCAAATCAGTGCTAGGGTGCTGAAACAGTTCTGTGGTGGTCAATCCTTGGATCTGTGGAGCAGTTTTTGGTAGGTAGAGCTGGCCCTGTCAGTGAGGCTGAAGACGGCTTTCTCCTTGAAGCGTGGGATCTGACACATTTGGGCTCTCCCGTTCGGGCAGTTAAAGGCCCTGAACTATCCCGCCCCCATTTTGTCACCTTCATCCTCAAATTCCCTTGGCTGCCTTATTTCCCACGTGCATTGTCTTCCCTTTTATTTGTGAATTCCCTGATAGTAAATTATTTGATATTTTTACCCGGTTGACTGTGTGTTTCATCTTACCACTATCCCAAGAACTGACTCCTTCAACCTAAATTGACCTGCAATATGAGAAAATACAATTCATTTTAATCCTAAATTTCTTGGTGAAGTCATTTTGAAATGTGACTGATTCTTTTTCTTTTTTTTATCACTACTGTACAGTGTAGCCTAAACATGGAACCTGGGGTTCCATTTTACCGATTACACAAGGATAAGGTACCCGGTTGCCTTTACTTCAGTTATGCATGTACAAAGGTTTAAATTTATATTAACTTGACGCTTGTCAAGTTAACCCAGGGTTTAGAGCGCCCAATCTGGGCAAATTACCCCTTAAACCCAGCAGGGGGTTCTGTTCAACCACGGGGACATTTCAGGAAGTAGAAACCTATCGTCAGGTGTCTGAGAGTGTGTGTATGTGCAGGTGTGTGGGAGTACTTTCCACGGCTTTCTCTGAAGTGTGTTTTTGCTCAAATTCAGAAAACGGATTCTCCCTTGATTTATCTGATCTACCTTTGTAACAGTTTACCCTGCAATCTCTAATCTGGACCTAAGTCCTTTCTGGTTCCTGTTATCAGTGCCTCTTTGTGGCTAACAGCTAACAACCTGATTCATCCCAGCTGGGTTTTGTTTTGTATGAGACATGTTATCTTTCAAGATATGGACTATTTTAGCTTACACTGCCCTCAGAGGCCAGACAGAGTGGTTCAATAACTACCCTCCGCCTTTCTCACAAGCACAATTAATCTTGGGGACTAGTCAGATCAAATTATTGAATCAACATTGCCCTGATTTTCATAAGTAATACATTCCTGGATACATTTATGAGAATTAGTAAATGCCATGTTAGTTATGGGGCCCATATAGGAGATACAGCCGGAAATAACTGAATAATGGTCAGCAAGTAAGTTGTGGTTACATATATGGTTGTCCTGATTTTCTTTCCAATATAATTTTTTCAAATTGACTTTTTTACTCAAACAAAATTTACTAAACACACGAGCTGAATTTATATCTGCTAAAACAAGATCCTGGTTTTACATTTCGCTGAACTTTTCCACTTTGAAGAAAATTAGACTTTTCGGCTTGAAAACCCAGCACTAGTAACTTCTTGCAACACAAAGTGTTTCAGAATCAGCGATGGAGTGTACAGTGCTTTCACACTCCTCCCCCTTTGCTCCGCTCTACCATACTCTCTCTCCCCATAAGGAACTGGCTTCCAGATGTGTGGCTGGCTGATTTTGGAGTGTGAACAGTTTGTAGGGAGTGGAATTCTTCAAGAAAGCGCTGTAAGGAGGCGCCTTGACTGGTCACAGAAGTATAATTACAGTTTTCGGCATTTCAGACTCTTTTTAATTATGGGATGTTCTCTTCCACTAAGGGGCAGAGAAATTACTGTGGTATGGTCTCATGCACCCTTAGATGCTCTCAGGCCGAACAACATTGCCCGTTGTTCCCTTTATTTAAGGGTGTATACTGATACAATGTGCATGCCTTATTTTGGTTTCTGTACTGATTAAAGTTTACATTGTGTTAACATTTATGAGGAAGGGAGCAGGCTTTTGCTTTGAAGCTTTGGGGGCAGCCATCGAATGATGAGATCATTTCTAGAAAGTTTAGTAATGGTAGTCTGGGTGGAGTGGGTCAGTGACATTGGTGGAGTATTTCCACAAAACCTTCCTTCCCTCCCACACACACACACATACACACACACACATCAGATCTGCATGGAAAGCATTCCCTGCTCACCTCATCAGTCTGTGCTTTCATAACACGTATGCACACACAAACAGGGCCCTATGGTCTGATCTGATTTAATGGGATGGGGTGGGGGTGGGGGGGCAGGGGGGTAGAGAGGGCTAATTACTGTGACAGCAGGACCCTCCCATTGTCTTAATTGTTGCCAGATGACAGTAACTAGGCCCATATGTGTCGTCTTTGTAAACCTTCAGAAGAGAAATATGAAAACATATGCCTTAATCATGTGTGCCTCTCCTTTCTTTACCCTTTTTTGCTTGGGACCTTTAAGACTGGGATCAACTCACCTGCAGTGCCTCTTCGTCTTGTCTTTCTCCACTGATTCTTTCGCTCTCTCTCCGTCTGCTCAGTTCTATTTACCTTTTTTCGGTAGGCATCAATCACAATGGGTTTTTTTTGTTAATCATTAAAAGAGGTGCTTTTGTGCCCCTTTACGTCTTTAACAGACTTGCAGTAGTTTGCTGAGAAGGGAATTGTGCATTTGCTATCATTGGGAATTGTTAATATTCATCCTCCCTCGCCTAGTTTTGGTAGACCCTGAAATAATAATCTGGTCATACCGTACAGTAGCCATGCACTGGTGAGGAACTCTCTCGCTCTGCGCATGTACCTTGTATCTGCAGTGTATCATAGAACATCTGCACACAACTTTTTCACATAACAAAGCGACTTGTCATTTATGTTTACTTTGCAAATGACAATGTTGCCCAGCAACGTAACAAAATGTGGCTTCCTGCAAGATATAACATATCTGCACATCTCAATTTTTTGTGAGAAAGAATTTCTAAAGTGATAATGAATCGTGTAATTTCGATTCGTGACATCTTCATCAAAGCTTTGCCTTTATCAATTTTTTGTAGTTTTTTTAAAGTTTGCAATAGCCAACAGTCCCATGCCTGTCTTTCAACGTGACACACTCTCACATGCACACATGCCTGCTTACGCAAAAACTCACAAAAAAGTATACCGACTCCGAAGGAACTTGTAGCATTGTGAAGGTTTGTGGTACCAGTGGTGGTTCAGGAGAGACAGGAGAGGCCCCACTATTCCCCAGGAAAGGAGTCAACCCTGTCAGTGAGCTATAAGTGCAGTCTTTGCTAACCATCCCTACTTACAACAAAGGGAAATAATTATAAAATAATATTGAAATAGCATGGTAAATAGAAATGTAAATGTTATATAACTTTATATAACTTTTACTCTATAATACACTAAACAAGCTTATAGTGAGGGAATGTTAAGCCATTCCAGGATCTCACTATAAAAACGTATATATTCATCCGATATTCGCCAAACGCCAAATTCACAGAGTCTGGTCAGATGAAAAGCAATGATTAAGTCCATCATCAGGAATAAACATATCTAGTTTCATGCCTGTATGAGAAAGTTCATTTTCAGTGCCCAGGCATAATTGTTATGATAACAGACATAGCTTTTTGATGGGTGCATGCTAGCCTGTTGCATAAGGAAAAAAAATGTATATTGGTAAAGCATACTCATTTAATGGAGGAGGTCTATAAATATATTTTATTAAGGGTATCTACTAAATCGATAGTCCATAGATTCCTGCGTGTAGGCCATTGCCGCCTGCCATGAACAGTAAGGACACTTAAATCGGTTAATGATTCTGTGTTCAAAACAAGGCCATTACTACGTCTACGTATATGTTACATGTCTAGTGTTAAAGGATTTGAAGATTATAGGCTATGCTATATCCCTGCACATCTGGATGCATGGCGCCGCAGAGAGCATCGCTGTAGCGGAGATGGGCACAGCGCAGTTGGAGCATAATGGCCAATGGAGAATTTCAGGTGGGCATTTGAGGTATCTACATTTGTTCTCACCTGCTCGCTTGTTTTTCTGTAAATCCACTTTGTAGGTGAAATTTTGAGCTTGAAGCATTTTTTTGGGGTAGAAGTAATAATGTAGAGTTCAGAAAATCCAGATACTATCCATTCCATGGGATTCCAGGGATCGAGTGAAATGTCCCAGTTCACCAAATCTACTGCAACGTAGCCTACCAAGAGCGTCTAATTTTCCTTTGCAAAATCCATGCAAAGCTCACTCAAACAAACTTGTCTCACCCAAGGCTTTAACATGAACCTAATTAGACAGCCTATAGCCAATACAAGACCTAATCTAATTATTTATTCACTTCACCGGCTGATAAACTATAGCCAGCCTGCCCATGAACTACCTGGTATTAAAAACAATTATAGACTATGACACAGTTAGATTTGTTACAGGTTACAGCCCCAGAGCATTATATAATAGATTTACTTCTGAATTTGATGAAAACAGATGGAATGGCAGTCTCCTCACTTGTCAACTATTGTTGCAAAAAACGTTTTAGATTAATTACTGCATTTGACTGTAAACCTAGCTGTGAAGAAAAACAAAACTGTGGAATAAATTGCCTTGTGCTTTAGTCATCAACTAAGATGTGGAATCAAAAACTGTCTGTCTGGTAGTAATTGTTATGTTCAATTAAAAAGAAAAAAACAAAAAACAAGTATAACTGTGTACACATAATTCATTGGAGATGGGAACCTTACCGCCTTACCTGAAATTGCCCGCCCGGCTTAGATAGGACATATTGTATGAGGGTTTTTTATTATTTTCCATTTGGCTTCTTTGAAGATCTCATTCCAATAGTAGTCGATCAAGAGCCTATGAAGAGCAAGCTCAGGAACTGGACATGAATAGATATGATTGGCTATGGGTGTGGTTACAATCCTTCAGGATGACTCTTTTCAAACACTATACAAAATTTGTTTTCCCCCTGAATCATAGCTTCATAACTTGCCAAAGTACTGGTATCACCAGGTCCCAGTAGTCCTCTAGCTATGGGCCTATTTTGTTTTGCAGAATGTTCTAAAAAATACAACAAACAAGGTTCTCATTAAGCCAGGAGGACTGTGCATGGGGATAAGTAGAGTTGAAGTACCTCAAGTATAGGTTTAACACAGAGATAATGTGTTTTTAAAACATTCTGAATAATTGCTGTATACAAACTTCAAATGCCAGAGCACTCCTTTTCACTTTTTAATTTATGGAGAGGCACCAATTAATATGATGATTTAGAAAACACAAGGGTTTTGTTTTGGCCACTGACAAGTCAAGAAAAACGTCAAACACCACCACCCATGAGCCATTAATCAACTTCACTAGCCTATCTTTGCTTATATTTCTTAAATTGAAATGACAATAAACAATAAACCAAAATCACAAACCCATTCGATTTTTTGTTTTGGTTAAATTGTTACAAAAAGGCATATGAATTGAACAAGTTAGGAAATGTAGGCTACAATGAAAGCAGTAAATACATTTAAAAATATATATTTTAAAATGTAGGTCAACGGTTTTGGCAGTACGATTGGTAGCATATTTAAGTGGCGGCGCGAGGGAGGGGCTAGCGGGGGATAAAGCACCCGAGAAAAAAGCTGACCCCCCGCCAAGCCCCTAGTCATTTTAGTCATTATTTGTTGCGTCAAAATTGTTTAGCACCTGCTATAAACAATCCAGTCCCCCGCTCCCCCATTCACAATTCTCTGGCGCTGATGTTTAAACGAGTCAACCCTTGTTGTCTGTATACTTTCAAGAAGTATTAAGTCAAATAAAACTGTACTATCCAATTTATTTAAGAATGTATGCTTATAGTACATTTTAATAAACATCTGTTTCGTAGGGGAAATGTGTTGCTGTTCTTTTGCTCTGTGTCGACTCGTTAAACTCCATGTAACATGAAACCTTAGGTGCAAAGAATAAACCTTCTGGCATATATACGGTTAAATCTGTTTTACAGCTTTTCGGAAATGTAGTCTATAAACACCAAACATTCGACTTTAAACACCCACAGTAAACTCACCAAAAAAGGTGCGGTGGTTCCAAGAACTCCCACTCATAGACGCAATGGTGGAAAAAAAAAATTACCACAGTCACCTTTCAGACACGTTTCATTCCACTAGTAATTATTATTGGTAGGCTTTACAGGTAGGCAAAACGCGTGAGCTGTTCAGGACAAAACTGTGTTGAGTCGTCCAGGCTATCACTAATGGTCTCCTACTGTTATCGAGTTTACGATCATTGTCGACATTCGGCGATTGAATAAATACGTTTGTTTGACAGGTTATTAGCAGCCGTAGGTTCACCTGTCCATGGAAAATCTTATCAACGCATAGGTGTTGTTTTAATGTCTTGCACAAAGTAGTTAAAGACTCACAAAAAGTATCTTTCAAATCGAAAGAAAAACGACTTTTAAGTTGTTTGAGCATAATGCTGGAGCATTTCCAGATAACGTTGGAAAAGGTTCCGTTTTAGACCATATAGCCTATTAGTATTGTTTTATTATTAGTAATAATAGCTAATAGTAGTAGTATTTAATATAAATCGAGACCTCATACCTCAGAAACAGTATCCCTGGATTGTCAATGGCAAACATTTGGTTTCTTCTGATTGGTTAGATTTCATCCAACCAGTAGTGGCAAGGGCGCGATCTTGTTGGTCCAGGTTGCCTGAACTGCTGGAGTCTATAGCATTGTAATAAAGGAGGACTGCCGCACCCTTTCACCGAGCCGAAATGTTCTCAGTGCCTAGGTAGAAAAAATGCATGAGTCGTTCGCTTTTCGAGAGTGGATTACATTATAATAATTTTTTTTTTCGGATGGCAAAAGACAGGGCATGGAGTAAATTTACAAGTAGACGTAAACGGTAAGGAACTGATTTTGTTAGATTATCTTGAAATAATTAACTAGATACCTTAGAGACATTTACGACCTCGGTCCTGGATTAACTTTGTCGTGTTCGATTGGCGCGTTACCATTTATTTTAGGTTATATCTTGAGATAAAATTATTAGAGGCATACCACTCTTCCTACCACAAAAAAAATCTGTAACACTACATTGCCTTCTTACAAAGATGCTCTGACATAAGATTCGCAGAGCAATGACACACTTATGAGCTTGCATCGTTCCATGTCATTAATATGTTACACATAAGAATTACACAGCACGTCTAGGAAACTTAACCGAGTTTCTAATGTGTCCGACGTTTGTCAGGCGAAAATGAGTCCGATAAAATTTTGAAATGGTTCTATTTGGTTTATCACAGTCAAGGGGATTTTTTATGTCTATATGTTAATAGATATAGCTTCCAAGATGTATTTGTGTTGTGTGTTTTGTTTTGTAACCAACAAACGACACCAGGCGCGCCCTACAGATACATGGGGTTTGTAAATCCAGGTAGTTAGGGGTCAAGCATCGATCTGCAATCAAGGTTCTATTGTTCAAGCAAGTTTACTTGGTTTAGGGTGATTACTGATAAAATGCACTCAAACTAAAAGTTTTTAGGGGATATTCACAATTCCGTCCTAGGCTGCTATAATTTGAAATCAGAATGAGACTCTACCAACTGTCTTAGTATTATCAGACGCACTTTCTATTTTGCGTAGAAAGCAGGCCTATTCATTAGGCCTACTACACCATATGTAGGCTATTACATTTAAAATGTGTTGCATTATTTTGGATATATTGTTACTTAATTAATTTGATTAAGGTGGCCTACATTTATTTTGCTACATATACACAGATTTCAGACGAAGCTAAAACATTCCTGCAGATGCACAATGCAATAATATTAAACACGTAGTTATAAGTTTTTCTTTGCTTTTAACACTTAAGAAATGCCAGAAACGCGCTCTTTGTTGAACTTCGTTTTATTTGTGAAAAACAAATTGAAAGTGAAGTACAATACCGATTACAGTATACCGATTATGCTTAACCTAAAACAGATTAAGTAGTGTTTCATACCTTGGTTCTGGAACAAAAATGTTCTCATTGACATACTATATTTTATTTAAGTAGATCTCTATTTAAAAAAAAAAAAAAAAAAAAAACTTTATTTATTTATTTATCTTTAATTCTACACGAAGAACACACTGTTACTGTCGGAAGATGAATACAATTCCTATAGTTGTTAGGAAGGTTTTTATTTTAATTTTTTTACCTTAATAAACATTAGTTGTGGCTAAAATAAACAATTACCATATATGACAAGCTATGTATATCCATACTACATAAGTAGGGTTCACCCTGCACTGTTATCTCTTCGCAAGACACATGGAGAGCATGGAAAATGCAGGAACCTCACGCTGTATCAACAAGTCTGCTCACAAAATTTGAGAAGCTAAAATTCAGACCACCGGTGCGAAGACGTGCAGGTTTCAACATGTTATTTTCACCAAGTGCAGTTTTAAAGGCACTGTTATAAAACCAAGTTTCACAGTAAATGTTTTTCAGGGAATGTAAACCTCAACAGATTTGCTGGTTTAACATGTTTAACGTTTATTTAAACCACGTGGGATGCATTTCAAAAATTATTTTAGTGTTGAATTTAAATACTTGGAATTTGTTGTTGAGGAAACTATTATCTATCTCACGTCTTCTCTTTTTTTCCCCCGCATAGAAACCCAAAGATAGAATTTCTGTAGACATCAGCACTCAGTCCTACTCTGAGCCACTGTAGCATGGTATGGAGCAGGCCCTATCCCTAAATGGTGTGATTACCATAGTTAACATTTAGTCATTGTGCCTCTCTACTCCTTTCATATGTGCTGACACACTACCATGAAGGGTGAAGACTGCGATCTCAAAATACATTTGAAGAGTTTACGTGTGCGTATATGTAGGAAAGCCATCTTCCAGTGGTTCCAAGGAGTGACGACCTTCTTCTACTTTGTTTCCCTTTTTATCTGACTCGTAGTCTGATTTGAGGGCGGTTAATGTTGCAGTTTGAACACGGCTCGCAGATTAATGTACCCAGAGCACTGATCCGCTGGCGGAACACATCTGTGTTGTATACTTCCTGTTGTTATAGCTGAGTTGCCTTCTTGGCTGTATTAGCTAATACATGTATCTGACGAGATAATAAGTTGCTAATGTAATACAGTATTTGCTCTTGTACTTCCTGGAAAACTTGGGGCAGGGGTGGGGATTGGTTGCCTGAACGTTGGTGGCAATTTATCCTCACGTTCCCTTAGCTTCATCGCATGTCCCTGTGTCCAAAGTTCAAGAGCTTTCCCATTACTTCTGTATCTCTTGAATTCTCCTCTGTCCTCCTGATTCAGTGCACGGTGCATTGGAGTCACAGTGGCCCTGGGGAGGAAGCAAATCGCGGCTTCCGTTTGTCTGCAGCCAAGTGAGCTGGCAATGAGCGTGTGCCAAAAGAGTTCAACCTTTAACATCGGTGTGACCGTTTCTCTTTACTGACATAATAAAGAACTGCTACAATGTGGCAGCAATGAATACACTGGGAGTGGGGCAGCAACTCAGAGAAGGTGGGTGTGTCTGCCTCTATAATGACAGGCTTGCTCTACACAACTGGTGTTTAGCAATTCCACCCTGTTCGTACTGACACATGCTGGATCATTCACTCCAGAGCACTCCAGTGAAGACTGAAAAGGCGGGGAGACGGAACATGTGATACATCCCTTAAAAAAAGAGTGAAAAATTGCAGGAGGGTAGATAAGGTGAATTCTCGGAAAGAGCGGTTTTATCCACGGCCCCATTAAATAGAAATCCAGGCTGGCCTGGAGCTTTTGTCCTGGGGTTTTATGACACGCCACACCTGTGGTTGTAGTGCTGAAACAACAGGTGTGTACCAAGATCCTACCCCCCCTTTAACTGATGAAATCGTGAAAACATGTTCAGGGAATGAGGGTTGTAAGTGAGGAGGGGGGTGACCTTTTGCTCTGTGCATTTAAGGTCTTAAAAAACAATCTGGTATTTATAAATCAAATTAGTTTCAGTTTTTATAAGTTGAGGGAAACGTGTTAGCAGTTTAGATTTTTGGTGGTTTGAATCGGATTCTAGTCTGTTGAACTGTCTGCTGCAGCTGCCTTGTTTGAGGGCGTTCTGAAGGGCCAGGTTTGTTGGCGGTCAAGTTAACATGCCGCCCCATGCAACCTACAAAAAAAGGTAATGCTTTCCGGAAATGTGAGTTCACAATCTAGCTCATCTCCCCAACATAGCTGCAGAGAGGGGAAAAAATGAAGTGTTAACATTTTTGTTAGTTTATGTGTCCGTGTGGCTGTGCGTGTTAGTATGAGTGTGCTTGTGTTTGTTTGTGCAGCCCTGGACAACATGAAAACAGCTATCAGGACTTCGCTTATTTGTCTGCTTTTAATTTTGCAACAATCTGGTGATCACGCAACAGACAGACAGGCAGAGAGAAGAGGGGGTGTAAAAACAGCACTGTTACTGAAATCTGGGGATAAATGCACAGCTGCTTTGCGCATGCACATACTTCGAGTAAACAAAAGCTGAGCAGACTTAAGTGTGCACAAAAGGCGCAGTTGGGCGTTCGTGCATTTGTGTCCTGTCTGTCAGGGTTGGGTAGTTCCCTGACACCTGAGATTTCTGTGTGTTGGTGACGTCATGGCAACGCACAGGAATGTTGTTCTGAGTGTAGAGCTGCTAGCCTTTACTAATGGACATTATCCATGATGATCTGTGTTTTCACAGGATGCCGGGAGTCACCTGAGAATAATTGCCTTGACATTTCTAGTTTCCCATTCGAATAAAAAGGGGTGTCTTTGTTGCTGGCGGCCCATTACCAAGTCTTCTTGGAAGCCCCGCTTGTGTCCTAGCTGTAATCGGGATCCTGAAAACAAGTGTAATAGGAGGATCAATTACAATTTTCTGGTTCTAATACAATATGTTTGCTATCCCTTTGTAAGGCTAAGTTCTTCCTTGGAAAGATTGCTTTGCTGGTGACTTCACAGTTTAAATATAGATTAAATTAAATTTATGAAGTGTAGCCAACTCTTCCGAAAGCTCCACTTTCCTGTTCAGTTATGTGATTGCATTAATTGACAGTGCCATTTGGTATTTACGTTAGCCCTATACTACTTGGTTTATTTATTGTGTCTTGTCTTTACAATTTTATGTCCTGGATTTATTTCTGTGCACAAAAGAATTTGAAAAGGACTTCCAACGGCTGAACATAGGTGTGTGTTATTGGGGGGGTGATAAAAATTGGGGACACACTGAGGAAATCATGACTGCCTTCCCCCACATTGGCCCCTCTGCATTTTTCTGTTCTTGTGTCAAATTCTCCCTCCCCCTCTCTGTGGGAGTACAGTCTGAAAGGACTGTATATGCTTAGCCTTGGGCTGGGCCCTAGCTTTCTTCGGATTTTGTGCTTCTGCAACATTGCCCCCTGGCCTGCGAAAGCAGAGTTTACTGTATGGCGGTTTGTAGAGTTTAGTGCATGACGGTGTGTAGAATTTAGTGCATGACGGTGTGCAGAGTTTAGTGCATGACGGTGTGTAGAATTTAGTGCATGACGGTGTGCAGAGTTTAGTGCATGACGGTGTGCAGAGTTTAGTGCATGACGGTGTGTAGAATTTAGTGCATGACGGTGTGTAGAGTTTGTCATTGTTTTATGAGAGAACCTTGACTAAAATCCGATTTTTCCACAGAGCAGCATCCAAAGAAAGACTTGCTGAGTGACACACCCCTCAAAGAAGAGTAAAAACTGAACTGCGATCAAACTACATTTTAAACTGACGGAATATTACTCACAACAGCAGGGCCAACTGTAGCTACCACAGCTAAGTCCCGCCCCCACCCACACCACACCACTTTTATCCACCATCCTGAAAATCAGGATGAATACCAGCAGCAACGATGAGTCGGACTGCAATAAGCACCGCTCGGTGGAGTATTTCTACAACCGAAGCGGGAAGTTCATCAATCACGATTGGGCCCCGCGTGACCGCTTGATCGTGGGCCTCGGCCTGACGGTCTGCATCATCGTCATCCTCGCCAACATCCTGGTCATGACCGCCATAGTCATCAACCGTCGCTTCCACTTCCCCATCTACTACCTCCTGGGCAACCTGGCAGCGGCCGACCTGTTCGCCGGCCTGTCCTACCTCTACCTGATGTTCCACACCGGGCCCTGGACCCTCCAGCTATCCAAGAAGGAGTGGTTCTTCCGGCAGGGGCTGATCGACACCAGCCTGACGGCATCCGTGGTCAATCTGCTCGCCGTGGCCGTGGAGCGGCACCAGACTATTTTCACCATGCAGCTTCACAGCAAGATGACCAACCGCCGCGTGGTGCTGCTCATCCTGGCCATCTGGCTAGCGGCCTTCTTCCTGGGCCTGGTGCCCTCAATGGGCTGGCACTGCCTATGCCACCTGGATTCCTGCTCCAGCATGGCGCCCATGTACAGTCGCAGCTATCTGGTGTTCTGGGCCGTGCTCAACCTGCTCACTTTCTCGGTCATGGTGGCCGTGTATACCCGCATCTTCCTGTACGTCCGCCACAAGAGTCGGACCATGTCGCAGCACACCACACAGGCCAGGCACAGGGAGACCGTCGTCAACCTGATGAAGACCGTTTCAATGATCCTGGGTGAGAACCACACTGCAGGAACACACATGTTTGTGTTCCGGCTTGCTTTCAGGGAGTCTAAGGCCATGGTTTCAACAGCTCTATGTTCTGGCAATATCTATACCTTTCAAGATAGATCTAAATTCTGTCACACATACATACACACACACACACACACAAACACACATACTCTCACAGACAAAAAAAACTCTTAAACGCACGGCAACCCAGCAGCCATTACATAACTTCATTAGCTTTGATTTATGTCTTTTTTAAATGCCCTCTCAAGCTGTTTACCAGGCTCCCTGAATAACAGAACATTTAAGAGTCCTGTGGCAGCAGGGCTGTGCAGGTTGTGGACAAATAATCAGTATACCTACAGGACCAAGGAGAGGCCCTGAGCACGGGATTTAACCTGAAACTACTTTGGGAAACATAAAAACACATAAAGTGTAATAATATTCCAACTTCCATAAAAAGATATAAATCTTTTAAAACCACTTTTATGCGACCGTTAGTATGAAAGTTCACAGTTGCCTGTGTGTGACGACGAGTTTACTAACGATTCGCAGTTGTGTGTGGTTCTGCGCACACAGAAACCCACACCTGTTTATTACCCCTGCAAGTATTTTCTTCCACTTCCTGGCTCTCTGCTGCGGTGAGCACTGTCACCCTGTCAACGCTGGGTTTCACTGGCCTTTTTGTAGGTGGTTTGAAAAGTGTGAAAGAGCGAGACACAAAAACAGATTGAGGAGAAAACTCAATAACACTGACACGATTATTTATTTCGTTTTATTAACAAAGCAGCTTACCTTAATCCTGGCATGGAAACGTCCAACAGAGAAGTTACGCCCTACCCCGTTAACCTTCCTCTACATATATTCGTATTATATTTATAAATATTAGCAACTCTCTCAGATAAAATTATATAGCATGTTTTTACATCTGGATAACAAATAAAGTATAGAGATAAGGCTCGTATTTGTCAATGGCTAATGCTAGCCGTTAATCTATATCCGTTTTTCTGCATTATGAAAGACTAATATTTTAGTTTTCCTGATTAAAAAAAAAAAAATAATGTATGAAATGATCTTATGATTGCACTGATCAGTCAAAACTCAAGTTGCGTGTTCTACGTAATTACTATGTAAGTAATAAGAACTTGTTATACTGCATTTAACATTTTAGAAAAAATATTTATAGCTTAGCTAATTAACTTAATAAAATCAGAAAAAAAATTAGACCCATCAAAGTTGCCTTTTGAATTTTTTTATGTGTTTATGGGAAGTGCAGAGCGGGATTAAGTTTTGTATTTGCTTGAGACAATCAACACGTGATGCTGAATTAAAGGGTCCGTGGGTTGCAACCAGCACATGAAGAGTGTAGAGAGCAGCTAAATAAGTGACAGCTGTCATGTACGAATCCTTACCTCCCAGCCGATTGAAGGATAATTTCACCATAGCTCATTCCACGTATGTTATTATCATTACTAATGTTAACGACAAGTTTTTGTCATAAAGATTTTTAAAAATCTCCCACAATCTAGAATGGAAATATTTGAAATTTACAAGTAGAATCCTGAAATTTCGAAGACGAGGCATGCCCCCCCCCAAAAAAACCTTTGTCCCCTCACCTCCTCCAGGAGCCTTTGTGATCTGTTGGACTCCGGGCTTGGTGGTTCTTCTGCTAGACGGGCTCAACTGCAGCCAATGCCATGTCCTGAAGTACGAGAAGTACTGCCTGATTCTGGCTGAGTGCAACTCCCTGGTGAACCCGATCATCTACTCGTACCGCGACCAGGACATGAGGAGGACCTTCAGTCGCATCCTGTGCTGCCTCTGCCGAAGGAGTGGCAGCAACTACCTGGGGGAAACGTCGGGCGTCCGCTTCAACACCCTGGACACAGAGGTACTCTCTGAAAGCTAGAGCCTTAAAAGCCCCCTGTCCCTCACACATTCCCCCAATGGGGGGTCATGTATAGAGGGCTTTTGATGCGGAGAAAACACATCTGGGATCCAGAGTACAGTTTTAGAGGGAAGGTGGAAATGGGACCATTTAAAGTGTTTGCATGTGGGGGGAAATTATCTTCTTTAACAGGAAAGAGACTGCGACTCCACATTACAGCTCGCTTTCTTTTTTGCCATGTACCTCAGACCAGCCACTCCCTCAGCCCACCAATGGGCCAGTCCTATTGGTTACACAAGCCTCGCCTAACTTTCAAATTCAAACAAATGGCGACACTTATGGACCGTGTGCAAGCGGCCACGGGGGAAGGCACAAATGTTTTAATTTATCGCCAAAGCACATTACACAATCTAGTCCTCAAGGCACTTGAATTGTTAAAGATTTTAACTACGCAAGTAACTCTTGTGTACCTTAGGCATCACTGGTGGAGTGTATCAGAGACAGAAACTACTGGATACAGTTCATGGTGGAACATGACAAAGACATTGTGTGATGGTTTAGGAAGGTGGTGGCCTGGGTTTGGAGGGTTTATTGAGGAATATTATTCAAACAACTCATCAGTTCAGTTGTAAATCTTTATTATTGTATAAACCGCACTACGGTTTGGACGGCAGGATGCTTGTGAATTACCAATTTACTATAATACACCTGTAAACCTCTGTAAATATCAAGACGTATAAAAGTTATACATAATATGCTATACATGATGTCATAATATATACCTATATATATATGTATATATTCTTGCTAAATATACATAGAACATAGAGCAATAATTTGGCCTGAGGAAGTGTTTACAGATTGAAGAGGCAGCCCTCAAACCTGACAAAGAGAACGTATGTGGTCTCTTATCGCTGCATTAAGATACATTTTATTTTCTTATGCAATGGAATTGATGCACAAAAAAAAACACCGCCTTAATCAAACATCTTGTGCATTGGCAAGTGCTTGTCCGGGAAGATTTGGGGCCCAAACATGTACAGGCTTCTACCAGACACTGAAGTACTAATAAACAACCACGAGCTCTTAAAATCAATCCTTCACTTTTAAGTTCATTTATTTTCTTCATTTTGAACTTTTGATTAAAAAATAACTTACACAAAACGTTACGGGGATGTGCCGTGTGTATGTGACAGAAATCTTTTCCGATGCTCAGGCAGACTTGTGGTTCTTTCTGCAGAGTCGAGACCAGGAGGCGGTGGCTGCAGGAAATGGCACTCGGCTGGTTCTAACAAATACGAGCGATATGCTCTCATCTTCCGAGAGCTGAGGCCAGAAAAAGCAAGCCCGCGGGCCTTGGGTGGGAGGCAGGTGGGGAAAAGGGGTTGTTCAACCTTTTGGCCTCCTTCCCCGATTGGATCAAGTATACGAAAGACAGGGACCACCAGCTGTGGGTATTTTTTTTTCTCCAGTTTAGGGGCAGCAGTCATGTCCCCCTTGAGCAGTATCTGTGTGCACGAACCTTAATGACACCCAGCACAAACCTCAAACTTTAAACACAGAGTGAAACATTACAACATACTTGAATTTTTTTCTATAAGTTCAGGAAAAAAAAATACTTTATTGGCTTAAATTTAATGATCAATTGTACACTTGTGTTTGGGCTCCCAGCCACGAAACGTTACCACACTCAGGGAGAATGCAGACTAGTAGAGAGACTCCTCCAAGTCATTTGTTGAGTAACATACTGCAGGCTGCACGGAGAGTTCAGCACCAGTTTAAGAAGAATCTGGTACCTCACAGACAGGATTTCAGGCACCTGGAATATCAGTGTGGGGGGGGGTTGTTCATAGGAAGCAGAGAGAATCGAATGCCATCTCCCTCCTGGCTAAGTGACATCACTGGCAGACTCCTGCTCTGTGAGACAGGGACGTGATCCAGATGGGAAGGCTGTGCTTGGACAAGCGACCTTTCCCTGCTCAGGAGTCCCTTCCTTTGTTTTTAAATACACCAATATTTTATGGCTAAATGTATGTAAAAAAGAGAGTAAGCTGACCTTCCACCGATGGGTCCACCCCGTTATTGGAGCTATACGTTTTTTATACCGACCCAGACACCTTTTGCATTGGCATGTGCATGTGCATGTCCAGGAAGATGAGGCCCAAACCTCTACCAGTTCTACCAGACACTGGCGTACTTATAAACAACCATGTGCACAGACTGTGTGTGAAATATTTTATATACATATAAGGGAGCACGTATACCCTTTTCTAGGGCTGATTTCTTATGTTAAGGGAACAAAAGAACCACCAAGTTTATGGACTATGAGCAAACATCTGAAAATGTTCTTAAAATGAAAATGAATCCTTCCCTTTTCGATTCATCCAGACACAATGAAGAAGCATTCAATCTTAAGAATACGGTTTTAATAGAGTTGAGTTTTTCAGAACGGGCTGAATGCAGACGTATCGCTACCAAATAAAATGGGCCTCTCAAGTGGTTCAGTAAAGAAAAGGCTCTCGAGAGGGACGTGCCTATACTCCAGTAGGCACAGAACCTCTTGTGCTGTATAGCCAGCAGAGCGTAAAGGAGACGGGTACCACTCAACTGCCATTCAAAGCAGGAGCCAAAGTTTAATGACTGAATAGAGATTTTATTTTTATATGCAACCCTTAATTTGGAATAAGAGAAACGTGTCAGACCATTGTTGCACAAGGAGGAAACCTTTTGGACCAGCACAGAATATCAATAGAGAATAAAGCCTTAGGCAACATACTCTGAAGACACCAACTGTTGCGCCACCTGGTAAGGGAGAAAAAAGGTGGGAGGTTGAGGGAGGGTATCCAAAAACCTTTCCAGTTCAGCTTCGTAAAAATCATATTAGTATCAGAAGAGTTTGATGTAGCACCTAATGATATTTGTACCGATTACAAAAGCAAAGAAGCAACCCGCAAATAAAAGAAAAAAAAAATTAGTTATTTTATTTATAGTTTTTTCTAAAGATGAACACTACATTGTCTCCTGTTTTTTACTCTCTTCCTAAAACACACTCCTAAGGTTGAGGTATAAAAGGAGTTAGACTCACAGGGTCTGGAAATGGTGGGGTATGAATGCGTGTGTGTGTGTGTGTGTGTGTGTGTGTGTATACATACACATACACATACACATACACATATATATATATATATATATATATATATACACACACACATATATATATATACATACATACACACACGCACGCACGCACGCACACACAAACGAGATGTGGTGGAGGAAATCGAGAGGTAGAATAGAGGGTTACAGGGAAAGTTTGAGCCTGACAATGGCACTGTGCGGTACTGTGCGGGAGGTACCACAGCAGGTAACACGAGGGGCATTAACAGTATGGAAGTGACAATATGCAGGGCCAGCACACAAGCCCGTAACATTCTCGCAGAACTGCTTCTGGTTTTATACTTTTGCTCAGTGTGTCTTCGATGTTAATTTGTGCACACACAGAAAAAGGAAACCTTCCCAACCAAAGATGCAAACAAAAAAAAAAGTTTTTTTTTTTTTTTTAAACAAACAAACCTGGAAAGTGACCAGGAAGAGACCAAAGGCGAGACAAATTTTTAAAAATTCAATCTGAAAAAGAAAAAAGAAAAAACTAAACACAAAATGAACCAGAAATAGAAAATCAGTTAACATACTGAAACATTCCACAATTTGAACAATGACATCCATCCAATAACTGGCCACAAAACTCAGTTAAGGGAAGTAAAAGGACTAACTGTAAGCTATAAAAGCAAATATGCAGTTATAAAACAAACAGCGAACAAGGCTCTGTTGGGTACATATTACATATTTATAATCTACTGAATGTTCAGGGAGCTTGCAGATCAAAGTATCTATATATATTTAGAGAAATGAATAAATTCCAGGTTTCTCTTCCCCTAGTGATCTTACGAAATGAAGCCCTTTTTGTATTGGTGGAAAGCAGGTGAGAGGAAACTGGTTCTCCTGCGAGTAGAAAAACAGTATCACAACTAGGAGTCCTAGCATAGCGCTAACTTGACAAGAGACTTCTCACTTACATTTTTAATGAAATTATCTTTGAGCACGTTATTTATTTACCTCTATTACTGCTTAAACGTAGATGTCCTTCCCTCATGTAACCATCTTATTTAAAACGAGCAATACAGTTATTTTACTGCACAGTTTTCCCATTCTCTCTAGCTTAATGAAACCCATGTGTTGGTTAAAAAATCCATCCCAGTAATCACGGTGTGCGCAAAATAATTTTTAGATTCGAGGTGAACTGCAATTGTAGGTGAACACTGTTCGGGGGGCAAGCAAAGTACATAGATAACTGAAACAAGGTTGTTTAACAGGACAACAGATGAGTGAAACAGAGGACAACGGACGAGTGAAACAGATAAGAGTGCTCACTTTCCTCCCCAGCAACATTCCCATAATTATTTTGGTTTGGAATGATAAAAATAGCAGTTTCTCCCCACCCCCCATATGACCAGTGACTGTACAGATTTTGGGTACAGAGGAGTATCCCACAGACCGATGGGCTAGAACACAGTGAACTGCAGTTTGGCAATACGTACAAAAATGTAAAATGGGGTGCAGTTTGTCTCCAATGCAACAGTAACATGGTTGGTTTGTGTGTTTAATTACAGATGTCCAATGAGTCAATTCATTTTTGGTCAATTAGATCTCACTGTGTACATTTTCTTCTATTGTAACAATTAAAAATTGAGAAAAAGAATTATACAATCATTGCTAAAACACCTAAAAAGATACTACATGCATGGAAGACAAGTAACATTTTTTTTTTCTTTTATATACTTTTCTGAAACATTGAAAACCCCACCCTTACCCCTTCCCAGACACACTTTTAATTAATGTTCTTTTAAACTAGTTTTATTTGGTGGCTGGTGCTTTCTTTGTGAAACAGCATTAGAAAAAAGTTAACTACAACTGACTACATTGTTTAATAAAATAAAACAGAAAAGGCATAAAAGACCTAAAAATAAACTAACATTAGTAAACCAGGGCTCCCACGGCATCTAAACCTGCTTACCCTGCCCCGCCCCACACTCTTCTCTTTAAACTTCCCCTTCCACACCCAGTCACCACGAGCTGACTTTTCCTCACGCACTGCTTGACCTTATATCTTATTTGACCTCCAGTGACACAAGGCAGCCAGAAGCAGAATCTCCAAGCGGACACCATGCTTTGGGGGAACAAAGTTTCCGAAGCCGCGTGGTAAGCGGGACGTGAGTGCGTTTTGGAGCGGCAGGGGCCGGAAATAAATCTCTAGGCTGCAACAAAGAATGCACACAAGTTTGATTCTGCTTGTAACGCATGCTTTGTTGATTTGACAACAGAGGAAAGGGCTAAGGCGACAAAAGCATTGGGGACAGCACTTTGGTACGAGGTGACGGGGAGCCGAGTCCCCATTGTAACAGATGACTTATGAATTACGTCGCCGTGGAAACAGCGCTGGTAGGAGAAGTCCTTGCACTGACTGGCACCAGCTCGGGTGGCAGTTTTGTTTACTCGGTAAATGTTGTTTATATTATCGGCTGACTTATAAGCACCAACAAACTGTGCTTGCATACGCATACACAAGTCCAGCCAACCCCGCTGTAAACGTAATACCATGTACGTGTGTGTGTGTGTGTGTGTGTGTGTGTGTGTGTGTGTGTGCGCGCGCACGTGCAGCTTTGCATGGGTGCGTATAAGCATCAAAACATCCAAATTCGTGGTCCACACTGTCCCGAAAAGTTCCAAGGGCTGAGACGCGATTCCACAGGTCACTCAGAGGACAGACTCCAAGCCACACCTACTTTCTGCTCTCTGTCCATTCAGCACTCTCATTCCTGGGCATGTGCCCAGACAATATGTCCATCCATAAACAGTCCCGGTCCCCTGACGTTCTGTTTGGGTGTGTCTGGGAAAGGGAGGCTGTGAGAGAAACGGTGTGGGCAGGGTGAAGAGGAAGGAGACGGGGTCATTTGTAGAGGTAAGGGAACAGGAGATAGGATCATGGAGCAGAGGACTAAGGAGGGCTGTGAATGCATTTTTGTTGTTTTTTTTGGCAATGCGTCTCAGTTGAAGGTGTCTGAGTGGACGCTGCAAGGAGCCTGAGGTGGAGAGGTTACGGGGAAGGGGTTGGTACTGTCCAGCCAGCTGCTCTTAGCCTGGGGAGTGGGGGAGAAGGATGAAGAGAGTCTGAAATACACACCCAATTACCACTTTGTACACGCGTGTGCCGTTACGATTGCATTTATACTCACGTCAAGGCAGTGTGAGGGGTATCGGGTGCTCCTCATAACCGCCCATCGGGCGTGTAACAGGGCGCAGGGTATCCTCCTGGTAGAACACAAGGGGGGGGTGGCATTAGTGGTGATTTGAGAGAAAATGCAGAAACATCACTCGCACGTAGTGAAAGTAGTCCATGTAAAGGAGAGACGGAAACGTCATCAAACCAATACCGCAAAGCTTCCAACTATAGGTATATATAGCACGTGTATGCTGAACACTAAAACCACGTTGCTTCTTTATGCCCCCAGGTTTCTCCCGATTTTCAGTCTCACACTGACCAACAGAATGCATCTCCATATATAAAACCGTAGATATTTACTCCCAGAAATAGACGCACTTTTTAAAAAAGCAAAAGAAAGTCTCTGGTCCGAGAGTCTCTGGTCTCTGGACTTTTAAAATAATCGCAGAGCCTACGATTGCCTTGGAAACAGTCCTCGTCGCGTGTCATGCCTTTTGGCATGTGGTAAGATACTGACATTAGGTGCATTAGAAGCATCAGGTGGTGGCATACTGCCACATGTCAGAGTGGATTTTCCTCCGAGGGATTTATTTCACAATTATTTTCCCGTTGCTCCTAACCCAACAATGATCATAAGATGCTACTAATGGGCAACTTGAGACATGTAGGCAAGGCATTCAGTTTGGTTAGTTGGAATGTTAGCCAACCCACACAAAAAAAAAATACAGCATAACCCAAAAATAAGATATTAAGTGGGTATGTGCGAATACGTTTCCTAAACTCTTTAAGTAAAAAAGAGTCGTATCCAGTTCTTTGGGGATCCACATGGACCGCATACATTTAAATATGAATACTTTAATTAATAAATAAAGAAAACTGCAGCAAAGTCGTTATAACTGCCACAAGAGGGCGCCCTCTCAGCAGCAAGCCCAGATTTGTTTGGACAATAAGAACGGTCAAACACTAATTACGGAGGACATACAGTGTTTTGCCTTATATGACAACACTGGTCTGAGCCTGAAAATCAACTTAAGGGAGTATGTGGAAAAAGTGCGAGTAAGCGACCACATTAGCTTGTAAGAGGGGCTGAGATTAATCAAAGGGGTAACAGGTTTCGGTATGGGATGGATGAGGGATAGACCGTACCTGAGTTTGGTGTTGCCGGAGAGTTTGCCTGGCTAGCCTGAGCTGACACACTGGCCGCGTCCACTGCCGTTTTAACGGCGTACAGGTTTGCCTCCTCTTGGAACTTCCCAATGTTCTTCTTGTACCGAATTCTCTTGTTTCCAAACCAGTTGGAGACCTGGAGAGGTGGAATGACAACAATGCTCATCACACACACACACACACACACACACACACACACGCAACGCTCATCACACACAACAGATCTTTCAGTAGGCAGCATTCATATCTAGGTTCCCAACTTTAAAGACATCTGACGATCTAAGATGAAATGCAAGAGGCCTACTGTGGCATCTGAGCTGAGGGTATTGAGACTGATGAGACGGACTCTTAACGGAAAGGCTGAAATCACTTTCAGGGACTCCTAAGGCCTCACCTGAGAAACAGTGATGGCGCACTTCTTTGCCAGTTCCTCCTTGGCCTCTTCGCTGGGGTAAGGGTTTGAGAGGTGGGAGTAGAAGTACTCATTCAGCACCTCTGTAGCCTGCTTGTTGAAGTTTCGCCGCTTGCGCCTGTCGCGGGAAACCGACCCATTATATAAAGCCACAGCAGAGAGAGACAGGCAGACTAACAGATATTTACCACACAGAGAGAGAATACGCACTTAAATATTAGCTTTATTTGTCCACAATTTGAGTGAATCCCCATTAAAGCAGAGTACTTTACTCATTTCCAAGCTCTTCAACTTGACAGACACGCCGGCGTGCAGGACTGCAAATGCAGACGCGGGCGGACGGACAGACTGACCTGGCATCGAGGAAGCGGGAACGCAGGATCATCACTGCCTCGCATGTGCTCTGTTTGAGCTGCATCTGGATGGAGCTGAACTTGCGGTGGATGATGGCCACCATGCGCTCGATCTCCTTGGGCGAGATGGGCCGGGTGCGAGACTGCTCCCTCAGCAGGTTCATCACATGGTTGGTGAACTCGCTGCATGCCTGGTAGTGGTAGTGGTGGGAATAAAAAGTAATTTTGAAACGTACAACAGCTGGTAACAAGCAATAAAATCACACCCGGTCACCACAATCAACGCTGTCAAGTCCCGATGCGCCCCCACATTCAATAAAACAGAATGCCTACAGTGCTAATTGACACAACATTGCTAATTTTAGGCCATAATGCTAGTGTAATGCTAGTAAGAGTTAAAACATTAGCATGGAGGGGAAGTGGTTAAGGTGGCAGGCTTGTTACCGATTGGTAGCCGGTTCAAGTTGCACCCCTGAGCAAGGTCCCTACCCTGAATTGCATCAGTAAAAAATCCAGCTATATATGTGGAAGAATGTAGAAATAGTAAGAGTCTGCTAAGCAACTCAATTTTAAATCGAAAATCTGGAAGGGCTGTACTAGAAAATGAGCACTAAACAGCCCTTCATTTGTTTACTGGCTTCAGTAAACAGGTATGGCTTGAAAACGTCCCAAAGAACCAGTCTACAGAATGAGCATTTCTAGACCACAAGGTAGAAGTGACAAGGCAGAATTATTATTTGAAAGTGTAAACACTGCACTTTTACAGGTTTACGCCCTGTTTTTTCAATACCACATTGTTGTGGAGGCGGTCGCTTCTCATACACATACAATTTATAATGTTTTGTTCAGGGCACAAGTCGTGTTTTTTTGGTCTGGCCAGTCATAGCCCCTTTCCAAGGGAGTAAAAATGGTCCCTTCTCATCCACCATTAGAAGGAGGAGAACAACAGTCCATATGGTGGTTTTTCTGTAGTTACAGGTTTCGGGAGGGGGAGGGGAGGTATTGGTTTTGAGGGTACTGGTAGGCAGAGAGGACATGGAGTCATGATCTTTGTTAATATTAGATATACATGTCATTTTCAGTGGTTCGACTCTGAGACTCTCCGGTCCCCTTCCCCTGAAACTCATCTGTGGAGCACCCTGGTCTCAAGCACCCCCCCCCCCCCCCTGCTCACCTGCTCGTACTTCTCCAGCTCAGAGTGGTAGATCTGCCGGATCTGGGCCAGTTTGGCCCTGTAGTCCGAGTGTTCGATGCTGCCGTCGTTTGGCGAACCCCCCGCAGCCGCAGCCGCCGCTGCCGCCGCCGCCGAGCCCCCGCCCTTTTCCGGGCCGGACACGCCCTCTGCCAGCAGCATGTTGTCCAGGCGCATGATCTGGGGGTCAGGGGGGTCCTCCTCTTGGACGCCACGGATGCTCAGCACTGTGGGAGGGAGGCCATAAGTTTGGGCATTGTTGCTGAGCCAACAGATGCTGGTGCTCACGTCCACCGACTACGTTGTTTAACGTCTCAAGCTTTCATTCACCGCCCTAGCTACTGACTGGTTACTCTCGAGAGTTTTATGTGGGTTTTATGGATCCTAGGGTAATAGACTGATTTAGATTAATTTAAAAACTCTACTTTGATCTATTTATTGTTAAAGACATATTTCAAACATTTCGAATGTAGTTCATTTTTGTATGAATAAATTGACGTTCACATCACACAAGCTAAAAAAATTCATACACATTTTTCAAAAAGATGAGAGGAAAACTACAACAGCCTTTTGGTCCTATAATCCAAATGCCCAGGCTGGATTTTAACACCCCAACCCCCTAAACACATGCCATTTTCACACATACAAATCCCTAGAAAATAAACATGGATGCAATTCTCCGCACGCCCAGCAGAGGGAATCCTCTACAGACCGATTACCACAATAACCGCAGGATGAAGCATGGAATCTCTAATGGGACCGTGTGTACTGTCAGTAAGATCCCTGCCTGCAATAAGTAGAGCTTTCAGCAGCATCCACCACTGTATTAAACAAGAAGTCCGTCATCTCCCAGGAGCAGTCTCATCTCTCTCCCTCGGTCGCAAACCTCTCTCATATCTCCCTCCCGCTCATGCACACACAGCTCGCTCTCGCTCTCTCTCAAACACACACACATACACAAACATCTCTCTCCCTCTCTGATGCATATACCCAAAACCAAACAGACTCGCAAATATAAAACTGCCATTGTCATAACAGTATACTCAAGCTACAGGAACTGGAACAGCACTGCCAAGCGTCTGCGTTTCATATTTAATAGCAGATGGAGATCCGGAACAACGTGAACAACAATTCAAAATGACAGCGGATTGTGGGAATGCCTGTAACGCTGACGTTTAAAAAAAGAAAAAAAGAAAAAAAAAAGCCTTTTCTCAGCTGCACTCCCAATGGCGATATTATTGCCAACCACTAGACACAGAAACACAGGACAGGTGCACAACTAACTAACATTTAACAACTAAACATTTTTACATTTTAATTTACAAACACTAGGTCGTAAACCAAAAAAAAACAAAAGCTCTATAAAGTAGTGTCCATTAACAGACATTCTCAGACCATCGGAAGCGGGGATTTACTGCGAGGTTTGTGTGTGGGAAGAAAGCATACAATTCTCAACGGCGCCATTCTACATGCAAAGTGAAGAGAAGAAGAGTTTTCTTCCTCCCAGCACTTTTTCTCCGGGCTCACTCTGCTCGCCCCCCACCCCCAACGCGCATTCCTTAGCTTTGTTGCTCCTCCTCCAGCGGCTAAGGAATGCACCGACTGAACTAATGACCCCGATTCTGCTCCCCCCCCTCGCTACGATCCCAACTCTCCTCTAAAACACAACTGCCAGGTCCACCCGCGCTTGTGCGAGAGGGTCCGTTTTAGCGCTGGCGGGCGGGCCAACAGTAAGCGTGGAACATCTGAAACAACTTCAGACAATACCAACGTTCCAGGATTCAGTCAGAACCTTCACACACCAGCAACTTCCTGCCGCCAGAATCTGGACATGGGGAGAGTCAGGGAGCTCGTTTGTGTATACGATTAGGCTACCACAAGCCAAATCCAGACACAGGCAGAGCTAGGGAGCTTGTGTGTGTGTGTGATTAAGATCTACTAGCTCAATCAGGCTTTTTCTAAAAAAGAACTACATTTAAGAAATGTTTCTATTGCATGACAAGACAATGGTGAGCTCATGTTGCCAATGCATTTGGTACACTGAGGTAATTAATGGAGTATGACAATATTGTGGTATATATTCCATGTATGAGACCCATCACAACACTGTACTCCAGGAGGAAACCGATATTAAGGTGAGGATATGATCACAAGCCATCTAATGGAGCTCACTGCTGACTCGTTCCTCAGTTTGCGGTTTTGCAAGAGAACATGCGGTATTGCTGAGAAGGAGCAGGATTTGTAATAAATAAATGGGGCAAATAGATGAGGACCCACGCCCCCCGTCACAACTTCAGCCCCAAGCTGCTGTCTCATGCACTGTGACTCTGCTAATTACCGCAATTAAGCTTTTAATTATTCTCACACAGGCGCCCCACGATGTGGGGAGGAGTCAAGAGGACTGGGGCTCTCATGTGTGGAGTGGAAGAGATTGAAGGATATGGAAGAAGGGTGGGGACAAACATACTTGCCTAAATTCTCAGGTGATGAGAAACCTGAGAAGAGGAGGAGCCATTAAGGGTGGAGTTTAGCAAGTCAGCATGTCACAATGGAATTTAAGTCTTCTGTCGTTACTGTACACCATTACTGCCAGTGTCCTGGTCGTGTTTCACAACGTTAATACGTATATGTATCCCCCCCGTACATGAAAAGGAGCCCTATGAATGGCCAGTCCTCATGCCTGGCCCTCCTCTGCCAACTCGTTCCCTCCGATTCTCCCGACTTCCACACCCCCCATCAGGGTGAAGTATGAATGGACACCATCTCTCTGTCAGCCGGCTGCCGTGATAGACAAGCTGAGGTTCCACACCGGGAACGAGACTGGTAGACGTTTACAGCGACGTGCCAAGCCACCCTTCCTACAACACGTCCATGCACAAAGGAAGCCGCTGAACAGCCAAGAGCCAAGCGCTCCTTTTTCATTTTCTGTCCCTGACTTGTAATATGACCCACGCTACCACTCCATAACACAGAGAATTCCCATCTCATTTCAATTCACTGGTGCTATATTGGCACGAACAGCGTCTGCAGTCGTCGTCCAGGCAATTTACTACCAAACACTGAATAGACAAAAAGGTCTCTTGAACAAAAGGAAAACTAAGTCAGTCATTTTTGTAAAAATAACGATGATGCAGAAATACACATATCTTTGAAATTACAGGACTGAACAAGAGCTGTAACGTGCCTTTGTGTAGAGCACTCGCTTGTGTGTCCCTAAGGCTACTATTCGCTCTCCAGTCCCCTCTCACCCTCTTCTCTCCCACAAGCAACGGTCGTTCTACCTCTGTTCTCCATTTCAGTCGAGTTCTCTGTGCGAGCTGCAATCCCTCATGCTGTCAGTCTCCCCCCTCCCCCCCCCGTGCGCTCTCCCCCTCTGTAGACAGACAGGATTAGCATTTTAATTACATCAGCTCTCTTGGGCATTCACAGCCTTACTGAGAGAGAAACAGAGACGGGGGGTGGGGCCCTGAGTGACAGGAGAGAAACGTAGGAGGAGAGCTGAGAGTGAAAATGTCGAGACTCAAAACAGCCGGGAAGGGGATGGTGGAGTAAGTGAGTGTGTGTGTGGGGGGGGGGGGGTTGTGAGATGTTGTGATACAACGGGACAGTGGGGGGGCAGTTGACAGAAGGGGGCATCGGAGTGGGGGGTGTGGAGAGACGGGGACAGTGGAGGTGAGAAAGATAATAAGATAATGGAGGACAGAGAGACAAGAAACGGACAATGATAGGAGGGGGAAGAAGCAGATCAGCAAAAGCTCACCCCTGATCAGAGATCTGTTTGAAAAGCAACGGCACAATCAAACGCACTGCAGAAAACAGTCAAACAAAGTCTTTCTATGCAAACGTACAAAACACAAGACAAGTAATCCCCAAGACTTTTAGGCCAGAACTTGCTTTCCAACCATTCACAAGAGCTCAGAGAGCAGAAATGTGGTCAAAGGCCAAAATTTTTTTTTATCAAAATGCGCACAAGGGGCTTTTTGTACCACTATAAAAGACTGAAAACGTGAGCACATGCTATATACAGTCGCTACTTCCTGCATTTCATGAACGCAGTGCTGGCTCACAAGCGCTCTGCACAGTCGCTGCAGGAAAACCCACATTGTTAGCCATTATTCAACTGCAGGTTGATTTTGGTTCACACGTCAAAGCCAACGCGAGTTGACATCAATGATGTGGAACAGGAGAATTAGCCAACAGGAAGTGGGGCCCTGGCTACGGTGACTTTGCCTAGGTGGTCGCCTCTTTGGCAGAACCGCAGACCATAATAAGAGGTTGTGGTCATCTCTTGTGCTGAGGTGCAGAATCTCTGTGCACTGAGCTCGCTGAAGGCACATTTGTCTGATTCTTGACAACAGCGGAAAACTAGTTCTGTCTTCAGTGGAGGCACAGTTCCTTTCTGCAATCCCAGCTCAATCAGAAGTTCTTGCTTATATCTCCCATCACGTCCAACGTCCTTCTCAGCAGCTCCTGTCACAGGCGCTATGACGTGAAAAGGTTGTGTGATGTTGTGGGCTACGAGACCTTGGGTCGTGTCTACATGTCGTGATACCGCGACTTGTTTAGATACTGTATCAGAGAGGTATTGCTGCTCCATTCAGAATACATGTATTGTTCAAATAATCTGCTGGCCAAACTGGCTCGTACACCAAGTCAGTACGGGAATGTGGAAAAACATGAAAATATTAACAAGTTCATGACTCAAAAAAGGTAAAATAATAAAACTATCATGCAGGAATTAAATGGCATTTCAGACAAAAAGCAAAAAACCGGGCAAAGTTGATAGAGCTTCCATACATTAATGTTAAAAAAATATAATACAAATACTGAGGACTATCATTTCAAATAACTATAAATAAAATACTACTTACTATTTTTTATTACAAGATAGCAAACTTAAATGAGCTTATAGCCCATCTACTGATTTCACTTTCAAAGCTATCTAACCAATATATCAATCTTAACATGAGAATATCAATACAAAATAGTCTGATTTTTTGAGTACGTTTTGATGTAATGAAGTAAGGCTGAAGCATAACCCGAAACTCCTAACTTGCTTGGGCAGTGGACTTCACAATTATCTTCAGCATAAAGACACTGAAAAGTCCATACAATCAGATGATCACGTGCAAATCCTAGTTAGCCGTCTACTGATGCTCTTAACACTAAAAATGCCCATCCTAACAGCCATGACCACGGTTACACACAGTCATGCCTGTCAATAAACCAAGCTCAAAGAAGTTACTAGCCATTGATGTAGAGCTGAATCTTTACCCATCATCACAGTGAGCTCGAGTGATCACGATACCCATGAATACAGAAAGCTCACAGTGGTCACTAACACCTGTCACCTTCAAAAATGTCTGGGTTGCAAACACATAGACAACGACACAGGTAGACTATTAAAAAGCTCATTTTTGGAGACACTTACTGGTCTATAGGGAATGTGGAAAAGTGGTCATAGAAAAGAGTCACCGGAGGCAACAAAAGCAGAGCTGGCAGTGAGAGTGAGAGAGAGAGAGAGAGAGAGAGAGAAGGCAGACAGAAGCAGAGAAATAAGCGGTAAGTGGAGGAGCACGTGAGCCGCGGTAGAGGTAACGACGGCGACGCCGTTGCTGTGGAAATGCCATTCCTCCCTGGCACAGCCCCGCTTTAATTAACACCGCCTCTTAAGGAGCTCCTAAAGACCTTGTGAAAAATGAACGCTCATTTGAGAGGTCATTAATTTGCACAGTTATGCAAATTAGGTGGCAATTAAGCCGTAGTTCCGAGGAGCCGCTCCAATTTATAACGATGGAATGAGGAAGATGACAACTTGGAGAAACTGGGCAGAGCACTTCAGCCGCAGGACCCTACACATCACTGTTGACTAATGTAAATCACCGCAGTGCTAGTATACTGTAGGAGAGCAGAACTGTAGACTGGATTGATTTAAATAATATCGAACTACCGTGCACCTCAGGCACCGGCAACTCTTTCAGTAGTAAAACACTACCGTTTCGAAACGGTACCGTTTTCTTTTGTAGATTGCTACCTACCAGCTTTGGGGTTGGCTTGTGAGGTAAAACGTTTCCTGAATCAGGGTAAAATGATTAAAAATCGAGTAAACGTATTCGACTGCGCTTCAGTCTGTTACTGAGAGGAGAGTCAGCTGGCAGCTAATTAAAGGAGATGCTAAAGAGTTCAGAACGGTTACCTGAACGGGATGACCCTCTTCTGCAACATGCAACTGCACTTTAACTGGACCACAACCAGAACACTGCCAGAAACTGTGGAGAAGTCAAAACTAGATAACAGCCCCAACAGCAGAGAAGTCAGAACCATAACCAGGGGACTGCATAAAACAGTTGAGACACCAGAAAGACAGGTGATTTAGAGACAATATGACACACCATGCAGATTTTAATAACTATAGCACACTCACCATTGACCATATTAACCGCATTGACCTTGATGTAGCATTTACCTAGCCTAGCAATATCATGGACACAATGTACATTTGCTTTTAAACTTTAAACTGGGAAATTTGTTAGTGATGCCACTGCGGCAATGTGAAGCCAGTCAATAGAGCTTAAAGACCAGCGAAGTAGTCGATTATGACCGAGGTGAGATAAACCAGCATGGCCGCAAGCGTCTCCTCCCGGCTTTGCGGTACTGTGGGGAGGGATGCGTCTCTCCTTCGCTCAGCGCCAAACCCCACATGCCGGCTGTGTAGCCTACAGCGGGTGAAAGAGCTGTAGTGGCGGAGCGGCGACTGAGATTGGAGAGCAGTCATACTTCCTCACTCTCCCATATGTGGGGCCGGGAGACGTCAGTGACAAGCTGAAATGCAATTAAAATATCAGCACTGTCATGGCGGACAGCGAATGATCCCACAGGCCCGGGTAGAAGAGTAACACCAGTAGAGCTGGTTCCACTCAGTACAGGAACACGTGTACCTCACTTACACACCCTCGCGGACACTAGTCTCTCAGATCCTTCAGTAGTTGTCACTCGTGCAAAAATACACAATATTTGTACTCCCGCCTATAACGTCAAACAGTTCACCATAAAAATGCAGGCAGAAGAAAAACTGGACAGTAATCCGCAACCTTTTATAATGTTCTGCACAATTGTGGGCTAATAAAAGCTTGTCTTTCCATGATTACATTATCCAGTTTTGAACAATCTTTCTGTAGAGGCGCCTTCATGCATGTGTGCTTTTGATTAATCTCACATACACTAGGATTAACACCAGTGTGTGAGGAGCGGGGGACAGGGACACAATCTGCAAAAATAACATCCATACCCCGTCACTGTCGCCGCCTTCTCCAAACGAGGTCCTGCCACTTCTCTAGAGCGAACAGAGAGGCGGCAGGAAAGTCTGTACGATTACAGCTCAGAGATAATCGCCTCTCCCTACCACCCGCCCCCCTGGTCATCGCTTGCTACGTAACCTGCATTCTAATCTCACCTCAGTATGTGTTCACTACACACACACCGATGCACACCCTTAAACAAAGACACACAGACACACATCTCTCACACAGACACACATAGGAGCTGTAGTACAGAGATAAGCTCCTCTCGTAAAGCAGTATGGAATCTGGAGGCAAGCAGACAAAATACAGTGGACACTATCAGTCTTCGCCAGCGAGAGAGAGAGAGAAAAACGGCGACAGTTAGAGGATGAGAGAGGCAGAACAAGGCGGCGAGGGAGGACAAGAAAGGAGTAGAATAGGAAGGGAAGAAGAGTGTGATGCGATGGTTGCTACGGTTGCCTTTATCCAGATCCGCCTGTGACTTCCGCCTGTGTTAAGAGTTAAACTACCGGAGGTGTCTACATTCAGGTGTCACCCCCTGCCCTTCAATCTATTAATAAAACCTCCCGACACACTGCTCGCATCATGGGACCCTCTCACCCCCATAAAAAAATAAAAAAAAAAGAGTGAATGCAAACCCCCCCGCCCCCTAAGCCCACTCCTCCTCATCATTCCTCTTCCTTAGAGCTTCAGTTCTCCTCTGGGACAGAGAGAAAGTCGGGGGGAGGGGGTGAAGAGCAGAGAAAGAGCCAGCTCACATTAGTTTTAATTAATCCTTAATTAGTCTGGATTACGAGCTGGGCTCAGACTCAACAACCCCCCACCCTTGCACACAGACACAGAGGCCACATTTACATACTGTTAATTAAACAAGCTGGCCAACAGATGAGGGGGGGCAGCTTTAGAGAACCAAAAATCTACCTATATCAGAAAAAAATAAACGCTGAAAAATGCAATAAGTGCCCAATAAAAAAAATATACAGCCTAAATTACTACTAGCACCTCAAGCCAGTAGCACTCACTGATATGCAAACAGCTGCAAGCATTCAAATACAGACACCAGCCCTTACTCGAACACGTACAAACACCTGCAACTATTAAAATCTTAGACACCTGCAATCATTCGAGCACGTACAAGCACCTGCACTCATTCTAATATAGACAAACATCTGCAGTCATTTGGATACAGACACCTGCAAAACGTACCGAACTGTATTCAATACCAGGACATACTCGCACACTGCAAATACACGAGAAATACGTTTTCTAAGGGAGAGAGTGTGTTTAAAGGAGTGGGACACGTCAAGTAGCAGGCGGTGCTAATGATGCACTGACAAGGCACAGGCCGTGCAACTCCTCTCTGGTGAGGCCACCTTCTAGAAATGCCGTGTGTGATTAATGTGGGCTGTACACAAAACCAGACCTATGTGAGGGAATCGCCACTGCAAAGGTGTTCCGTTCAGATGAACAATAACACTCCCATGTTACGCAAGCTGACAAACGCACCAAAACAAACGGGAGCAGAGGGAAATTAGAGGCTGCTGTTTTGTTTAATTCACAGGTGCATTGGCGGGGGGGGGAATAAGACCCGTTGCCCAACGCGTGGCTGAAGGCCGAAGCAGGGGCTACGGGTGATATGGTACATCCAATCAGAGATTGTGTTCGAGAGATGGGGGTGAGGCTGTTAGGGCCAAGGGTCTGGTAGATATCAGCTGCCTGCCAATCCAGCATGGGGGGGTGGGGGGATGTGGTCAGTCATTACTGCAGATCCCACTGCCTCATCAATCAAGTCTGGCTCTCTTAGCATCGCAAAAAATTCTCTGAAACCCCTTCCTTTAACAGAGAACAAACAATGGGGCAGACGGTGGGCACGAGTCTTTGTGAAAGTGCGCATATTTGTGCGCACAGACCGCACACTGTTTTGGCACCGTATTCGCAGGTAAGTCCAATAAACAATGAGGGCCTGTCAAATGTGGCCCAAAACTAACACAAGGTAGAAATCTACCAGCCACAGTCCAGTCCACTGCAGCGACATCTAACCAAAAACCCACTGTTTCGGACATGCTTTCACCGCAGGCTTCCTGGATTTCAGCCTCGCCTCCAGTTATATCACCTATCTGAAGGCCCCATCTACAGCTAGTTTAAGTGACAGATAAAACTTTACGATAATATCCCTCCTTCTACAAGCTAATAAGAATTAATGAACTAAAGACTGTGCTACCACAAAGACCAATGACAATGGAGATGCTAAACCTCTGGCTACAAGCAAGACAGAGAGCACAAAGAACAGACCTCGTTCAGCAGTCTAAAGGCTCCTAAAACACACTTCCAAAATCTTGGGAGGTGTGATAAGGTTCCGTCTCTTTTTAAATACATATTTACATGGACAGGCACATGCTGAAAGATACCGTTAAGGATTGCACTGGAAAACACAAAAGCAAAGGGTTCTGGATGACAGGAATTTCAGCCATAGGAATGCAGCAGGCCAATTCCGGTGAAGCTAAAAGCTCAGGTTGGTGGTTTGATGCCTCTAAGTGTACAGAGCAGGCCAGTGGTGAGAAAACGGCAAATAGTGTAGTCAGGCTAACATTTACTCAAAGGGAGAAGTACTCAGGATTCCTAGACACCCATCTCACAGAGTCCTGAAATGTCAAGACCTAAGCCCTGAATCAGCTGGTCCTGAGGTCCACAGCATTAATCCCAACTAACAACCAGTGGGCATAGCGTGACAGCACAAACACACAGTGATAACACGACACTACCAAACCACCTATGGGGTCACAAACACACAGTGATAACCCGACACTACCAAACCACCTATGGGGTCACAAACACACAGTGATATCCCAACACTACCCAATCACCTATGGGGTCACAAACACACAGTGATATCCCAACACTACCCAATCACCTATGGGGTCACAAACACACAGTGATATCCCAACACTACCCAATCACCTATGGGGTCACAAACACACAGTGATAACCCGACATTACCAAATCACCTACGGGGTCACAAACACACAGTGATAACCCAACACTACCAAATCACCTACGGGGTCACAAACACGAAAGCTCAAAGCAAGCCTCAGTGTGGGACAACATCGTGAGATCTTACTGTGAGGCACCACAGCCCCGCACAGGGCCGGCTAGTGGAGACACGAGGACTTTCACACACGGACGTGCAAGAGCTGGACTCCCTGGGAAACGGCTGTTCTCACAGACACAGTCGCAGAGATGTGAAAACAGGAGCACAGCGAAATGACAACACAATACAGAAAAGAAAGACAGGCTCAGAAACTAAGGCATGAGGACACAGAGGGAGGGATACGAGGGGGGGGGGAGAACAGCCAGTAACAGACTTTACAAAACAGTGGCACCATTGTAAACATTTTTGGCTAAACTTGAATAACCCTGTCATGTCAGCTGAGCTATTTTTAATACGAACTTGTGAGCAAGAGTGTGGATAGAGAGGGAGGGAAGGAAAGTGAGAAGAAGAGATGAGAGTTGGGTAGGGATTCAGCTTTCAACTTTGACTTAAAACCTTTTTCTTACTCTTTGGAGCACTTCCATAAGATCAAACCTAATTAAAATTCCACAACAGAAAAAGGTCATGTTGAAAGTGAGAGAGGAGTGAAAGAGAAGGGTCGAGAAGGGGGTAGGGGCTATATGGCAGTCAAAGACCCAGGAACAGAACATTTCCTTAACAAAACCACCCCCCACCAAACCGAGATGAGAGGAGGGGGGGGGGGGGGGGGGGCTACCCCCACCAAAACCATATAAAAGCACCCAGTTCAGAGGGGGGTGGGTGAGAAAATTAAGAGGCAGGGACTGGCCCCCACCCCCGAGTTGGCATTTCGCTGTGCTGCTCTTGCTGAGAGGAGCATCATGCTGTGCGTGTACCCCAATTGCAAGTAG
>JAOYSI010000001.1:478445-493601 GCA_025775065.1 Hiodon alosoides | reverse complement strand
CCCCCGAGTTGGCATTTCGCTGTGCTGCTCTTGCTGAGAGGAGCATCATGCTGTGCGTGTACCCCAATTGCAAGTAGGTATGCATGTGCATATGTCAGGACTTTGTGGGTGTGTGTGCGCGCGCTTACCCTGACTTCATGTGTATGGTTTGTCGAGTTCACATGTCTGTGCACCCCCTGACTTGTGTGTGTGTGTGTGTGTGTGTGTGTGTGTGTACGTGTCCAGTCTATGTGCCTGCATCAGATCACTAAAACCCAGCCATACAGCCACACCATATTCAGACCCTAAGCTGGATCTCTTTGTGCTTCGGGTAAAGACCCTGACACTAAACCTTCACAGTACAACAAGACACTGATCCCTCCACAGAACAGCCAGACCCTTCTCTATAAGCCCATGTCTGTCAATGTACTTGCTAAACTTACTACTGCACTACTGTCTCTGCCCTTCACGTAAGACTGTGAGGCGAAATGTAAAAATCAAAGTGAATGACATCAGGGAATTAAGGCAGCGAGTCACCCTGGCAACAAGAATCCCCTTTCCCTCCGGCTTCCCCTTTCCCCTCTGCACCAATCAGGGACAGTCAGGATGGGGTGATTGACCGAGATCGCCATGACAGCCGGCAGACGTTCTCGCTCGCACTGTATTCTGTCATGACTAGAAATTGAGAGGAGACAGAGAGAGAGGAGGAAAGGTAAGATAAGAGTAAAATAAGTGGAGTAGGAGATGGAAAGAGAGAAAGTAAAGTGTGAATGAAAGAGATAACCCAAGCCCAAATCCACCCATCATGAGATACCGACACCCAAGGGACAATGGCCCCACACATCTCACTCCATCACACAAAGGACAATCCAGAAAAAGCACGCACACAAGACTAGGACACCGAACTATTCATCGGTTGGCTTCCCAGCGAGACCAGGAAACCACTGGTAATCCGGACTACACATATACACAGGTTATCTGGATCCTTTAACTTTCCCACTGACAACCAGTAAGGAGTACCACTACCAGATTGATTAAAAATAAAAAAATCAAGTCTACTGCTAGGCTGGTTGACTTCCACCTAATGTTTCCATCAGCAAAACAGGGATATTAAGACCGATGCCTAGAATCCCATAACAAAATGGGGATAATCAATACACAAACCAAGTGATCAATAACACAGATATAATCAGTATGACGGCCCAGTGATCAGTAACAGAATTAGAACAGTCAATAATGTGTTACCTGACCAATAACACAAGAATTATGACTACTTTAACCCAGAGATCGATAGCTAAAAGAGAATAATCAAAAAGAGAATTCTTTAAAAACTTTCCAGTCTCGTGAATCAACGAGGCATCTTAATATAATTTGGCTCACCTGTCTTCTCCTTGATCTCACACAGGACGCTGAAGAGAGCGGGCTTCATCCTGTGGCAGTTCAACGCATGCTTCCTGTTCCAGAAAACAGGGGGAGGGGGGGAGGGGGGAGAGAGACATTGAGAGACATTGAGAAACCCCAGGGTGTCCAAATAGCTTAAACCTTATTCAGAGGGTGAGTTTGGTGTGCCTTGGAAGGGAGTGGAAATGGTGAAGGAACTCAGAAGAAATTGCACAGGACTAATGAAATTCTAAAAATCTAATCAGATGCAACACGAGGACAGAACAACATCTCCATACAAGCTCGGAAGAAAAATGAAAATATAATCTTAAATTTAGATGAAAAACAATTTTCAATGATGATTTGTCTTTTATTTATTCCACACCAAAATGCCTGCCACCAATTAGATCCGCAACACTGAATTTTCAGATTTTCTTACTGGAGGCTTGTTGGCTACCTCATGTGCCTCCAGTAAGAAATTGGACGCTTTGATTCAAGCCACAGGAGCTGAATGAAGAGTACGGACACAAACGGAGTGTCTTTATGGGCAGCAGCAGTGCCGTCTATCCTCAAATGCTGCTGAGCACTCACTGAATTTCACTGGCCCACCCAGGCGCCATTATCTTTTTGAAATGATTTGGACACACAAAAACTATTCTTTCCTCCTATCAAATGCAGGGTTCAACACGGAGGATACGCGGCCTAAATATTTCATGACACACAAAAATCCGACTCATTTGGCCGACACTAGAAAAGCAAAACTTAAGGAAAGCGAAATCAGTTCAAAAGTTAACATAACCACAAGGTTGGATTTTTCGGCATTTTACCGCTGTTCCTAAGACCAAAACCTCACTGCAGGAAAGAGACCGTATGAAGTAAATGAAAATAATCTCCTAGAACGGATTTTCACGCAAGTATGAGAAACTCATCACCCTCGTCTTTATTTCACTACCAGACCAGAAAAAAATGGCAGATCTCAAAAGAACAAGTGGACCTTTATTACATCATAAAACAAATTTACACAAATCACATTAAGGGAGTGTAGTGTACTGGTTGAAGACCAAAGCTCTGACAAAAGCAATTGGCCAACACTCAGTTTATAAAACTGCAACCCAAAACTAGCATCTCCACTACTGGGGAAACAAGTCAATCATACTTGGACAAAAATCCCAAAAAAAACAAAAAAAAACAGGGAGGCAGGAAAGGGTCAAGACGACATGACTGACACACAGCGTGCACTACCAGTAACAACCTGGTGTAAAAAGATTTTATTGCACATATGGTCATTTAATACAGACTTACAAAATGAAAAACGCACAAGGGTTTCAAGGTGTCCTGCATTTCTCGGTCAATAAGCGAGTCTACCCGTGTGTGCGTCCAAGGCAGCTCTAGAGTCCATAAGTGCATACAGAGGTCTTCACATGATTGGGACTGGAATGGAGGGTCCGGTCTCCACCAACTACGCATATGAAGCCACTGCCAAGTCATTCCACTTGAGATGGGTCATCGAGGCAAGTAAGCCAAACATGTGGACAGGCAGGTGGGTCCCGGATGAATATGACTGGGGTTATGATGGGAGAGACTAGGGTGGGGGGGCCTCTACTGACCTGTGCTGGAAGTTGAGCGGCAGGGCAGCCCCTGCCGTGCCCCCCCCAGCTCCCCCTCCCTCTGTGGGGTGGCTGGTTTCGCCCCACTGGGCCGGTGCCTCCTCCGGCCAGCATCTGGACACAGGGCAACAGGGCGACAGAGTAAGGGCGAGCTACTCCCCACCCCAGTAAAGATCGTCTAACCCAAGTTAAACTGAATGTGTATCTGCAACGCCATCCGTTCCTTCCGTTGAGACCAGGGGCTGCGACCCCCTCCCCCAATCTGATGAATCTGTATAGGCAATTGCCACACGTTGCTCAAAACGTCCAGATGGCAGCCAATGTGCAGAGCAAAGTTGGGGGCAGCAGACAATGCAGTGGTTAAAGTTCTGGACTTGAGACCAGAAGGGTGCAGGTCCCAGTTCCATCAGGGAGACAGCCAATGTTGCAAGGGATTATCTGAATCGGTCCAGCAGATAACCAAACAGATAAAGGATCAAATTTTAAGGCATGTGGCTAAATGTCCAAGTGGTTCTGGAAGCGCCTGCTAAGAGGAAGAGAATGATTGGCTCTCATTCCATATGATGCAACTTCCTTCATGCGTATCCAGGCCCCTTGCTGACAGCATGTACTTGTACTAATCCAGGGCGACTTACGGTTTGAATTTCTTCAAGTTTTATACAAGTACATTTACTGAAATTCCAAGTTCTGTGATCCAGAGCGCAAAAGGTTGAAAGCTGCCACTGATGTCAATCCAGCATATCAAACATCTAACTTGAGCTCCTTGAAGGAAAGAAAGTTCTCAAAATGTCTAATTGCTTCCACTTATAGAAAAGGCTATCCAAAGTCTGAGAAACCTTCTCACTGGAAGTTCCAAACCAAAATGACTGGGAGGAGCCAGATATTTTCAATCATCTTGGTCGGTATTGTCCAAAAGATACCACAAGGCAGCCATTTATTAAATGTTCCCTTTTAAAACAGAATGGCAGCAAGTCACAGCCTGCGCAGAGAGTCAACACCAAGTTGATTTGGCTGAACTCCAATATCTCACAAGACTGGACAAAATGCTTTCACATACTAAAATGCTGTCCTGTTCCTCACCTAAATCCTTCTGAAAATACTCTGCCTAGACAGAAATTTTGTGCAAGAATGTATCTGCACTACATTCAACATTAACTGAATATTTTGTGCAGGTGTTGGTGACAGGCAGAGAAAAGGTGCATGTGCGGGCATATGACTGCGCAAATCTATTTTTTGAGGGAGTATGCAACAAACATTTGTGTATGCAAGTGTAGGTACATGAGAGAGACTGTTACGATTGTGAGAGAAGGGTTCTTCCGCAAGCACGTGTACGCAAAGACACATGCATGGCTCGGATCGATCTCTCCATCCCCTGATAGAGAACTTTAAATAAACCTTGGCTGCCATTGTTTGATGGCAAAAACAAAAACACAATAGTTATGAAATAGTTTAATCTAATTAACCTCCTAAAGCCCACAGTTGGTAATCAAAGCCAAAGGTTTTCAGTTTTCACTGAAACTGATAGACTGCACGGTGAGTGGAATTCAGCCACATTCATTGCAAAATATGCTCCCAAACCAGTAAAATATAGCACTTTAAAACACTGCATACACCATTTTGTATTTCTTCATAAAGTTGCAAATGTAAATACAATTCTGCATTTTGAGAACCTCCAGTTTCACAGAACTAAACCATTCAACAGAGCCATTGTGTGGACCAAACATTTATTTAAATACACCATATGGGAACCACGCCAATGCCCCCCTTTAAAAAGGTGTGTGTACATAGATATAAAGCAATGCTTTCCTATTTAACTGTACTACTGCCAACTATAAACATGGCATGCAATTCTAATGGCCTAACTAGTCACTGCTACCGTTACTGGCTTCATAGTTCATACCTACAAATTGTTAATATTACTGATACCAATATATTGCTTAACTGATCCCCTTAAGGGTAACTTCAGATGCACAATTTCATGGTTAACATTTAATTCTTAAAAAAATATTCAGGCTACTCAAACATGAATGTGCAAGCTGTTCCTATCTAAACTCTCCGGTGGAAACTACTAGCATTGGACCAAAGAAAGATCAAAAAAGGTTGACTGTTCCAATGTCCAGGTAATTTAAAATTAAAATGGGGAGAAGTGAAACCTTAAAATGTAATTTCCCCGTCTTTGTAAGCCCCAAGGCCTGGGGTAGTCGGGGCTTCTCATTAATAAAGACCGGACCGGCAGACAGCTGCACTCGTGCACACATTATCGGAGAATTGATTGCGTCCTGCACACAATGAAAAGGATGAACACCAGGGAGAGGGCAAGAGCGGGAGGAGGGGATGGGGGAAGAAAGGAAATTAATCAAGTGAACCAGGTGGTCCAATGGTTCACTGGAAAACAACTAATGATACATCTAAAGCAAGCAGGGGACACCATTTCAAAGAGGTCTGAATAATTTGTCATTAAACTTACTGTTACTTATACAGAGCTTAGGTCTAAGGCTGGTCAACCAGATGAAGACAACGAGCATCTGACGCTTGTTCTAAGTTTCAGTAAAACCCAGGGGTAAGTGTCCTAGTGGGATATTTGATTTTCATTAAATACAAGCAAAAATACAATTAATGATCCCTTTGACACTGGGCAAACGCAAGCAGTGCCACAAATGGCCATTTTCAATGCAGCCTCCCACGCCACAGCCCTTGGGCCCTTCCTGATTGTCTATGCAAATAATTAGACTCAGAATAAATCAAACCTATTTAGTGCACACATTGGTTGAGGCTGTATTTGAGGTTTTGTTTTGCCTGAACGATTAAAATAGCGGGATGGCTCAAGACTAGAGAAACTTGTGGATGTCAAAAGTAGTCGAGTGGCTATATCTATATACAACGAGCTCGGATAGTTTAAAAAGATCGCCATTAGTCTCACTTCACTGCAACTAACCAATTAGACAGTCTGGTGATACCATCCTGATGTTCAAACAAACGTAATGGTAGGAACAAAGTTAATTGTGTGCCTAGGCACACGAACAGAAATCAAGTTATTTAAATCAAAAGGTGTCAGATTCTTAGCTTGCACCAAACTCCCGCCCCGAGGCAAGTTCACTAGCGCCTATTAAATGAAAGGGTTAACGAGAACAGTCTAATCTAATTTAAATTATTTCACACTTAACTGCGAAAATTCACAGATCAATGTTCATATATCCTGGCCCCGCAACGCATACTATTTATATGGACATTTTCATTCAAACAAACCCCGCGAAAATCGACCCACGAACAAATGGGACGTCACGAAGCAAAATTAAGCTTAACATTTGTCATAACACAGAAACCTATAGCGATTGTAAACTTAATATCCGCTGAGCTATTGGTTTTGTGAAGGAATATAGTTACTGATACTCTGTCTACACGCTCAATCGCCGATTCAGTGCGTGGAAACAGAATCCTAACACCTCACACTGACACCCACGCGTTGTATGTGTCTGCGTGTAGATACAATGTTACGCCCATTAACCGCCTTTATATACTTGTTACAACCATTAAGTGTGTAACGCATATCGAGCAGTGCAAACTCGTGGACAGAAAACGCGAGCGAATTCCCCATGAATGAAAACCCATTGGTCTCATTGTTGCGAGCGGGCAAGCAGAAAACGCATGTCACGTGCTCATACTATTTAAATAGTCGGCATTCCGAACTAAGGCCTATTGCAAGCACAACAATAGCGCAAACTTGTGTTTTATCGTAACTTGCGGAAAATGACATAACTGATTATTATCTCAGTCAGATTGCCGCGCATCCCCCAGATATCTCGAAAAGATAGCTTGCTGTGCTACACCTTCAAACAATCTGTGCATGGACGAAAAACGAAGGTATATGGGATCAAATATATTGCCCATGGTCACAATATGAGCATACAAAGGGGGAATTGAAGATTATCAGCGTGCTGAACGCATAGGGTTGGACCATCGTTCTTGGTTTCTCCGTCATTGTATACCTTCTTTCAATGATGCTGCTGCCGCCACCCCCCAAGCGAGTCTTACCTGGCCTGCGCCTCGTCGAGGCTCTCGTCCGTAATGGCCATGATTTGCTGAAGAATATCTCCAATGTCTTGCTGTGGCTTCCGAAGGGAGTCTGGGTCGCCTACTTCGCCTTGCGATAATCCGCCGAGTCCGACAAGACCCGTCATCATACGGGTCTGTTCATCCATAGTTTCAGAAAAAACCCGCCGTCTTTGCACTTATCGAACGAAACGAAGACAAAAAAAAAAAAAATCTTACTAACGTTAAGAATACACACGACTCGACCCTGGCCAAAACAAGACAACCAAAATAGACCAGATATGGAAGAAAATCCAGAAATTCGCGGAAAACTGTCGTTTTAAATCTCACCCAATGAAAGCGAAAAACGATTGGTTGGAAGAATAACGAGTATGCGGAGTATTTCTAGCAAATGTGTTTTTTGCAGACACGGGTAACCCTACACTCAACGCACAAAAATACAGCGTTGGAAATTAATCAGAAAAATGCACCCCCCAAAAAAATCCACAACATAATACGTGCATTAAAAAAAAAAGGTAAATGAATCTTTAAAAGAATAGTTTTTTTTTTTTTTAATTCAACGACAACCGCTTTGCTCCCAAGCTTGAAAATACACTTTTATAATTGTATTATTTACTGCTACGACAGAATCGAATGCATAGCCAGCTGGTGCGTTTTACCATCGAAGAGTTCTGAGATACTAAAACTAGCGAGCCACAACGAAGAACTTGCAACTTATCCGCAACAGAAATAGCCTGGGATAAGGGGAGACATGGAACTGTTAGAAGAAACCACCAACAATTGCCTAGATTACCATAAATGTTGCCAACTACCCTTTCTTTCACCTCATAAAGCAGGCCTTTTTACAGCGTGCAATTAAATGAGGCCAGTTAGGTTGCTAGTCAAGAATAATAATAAAATTAGCATAAAAAACAGGTTCCCCGACAGGAACTGGGGGGGGTAAACTTCTTCGGTCCGCACCACACAACGAAAGGAAGCCTTATCAAAATAAATAAGAGAATAAAATAAATGTATCAAGTTATACAAAGACAGGGTCAAGTCCGTCCGACCAGCCAGCTACGGCTACGGCTAACCCGTTCCTTCGCGTTGATTTGCTCGAGTTGGCTCGCTTTTTTTCTCCTTTCTTTCTTTATGTGTTTTTCCCCCTTTTCTTTATCCGCCTCTCTCCTTCCCCGTTCTCCCACTCCCAGCACACCACAGCAGTCTCGCGCACGCAGTCCTCGCCACTACGTCATTGGCTACACAGAAGGCGTCCTACTACTTCTGACCGCTAGGAGGGATATAAATAGGTTTGTAGAATCGCTACGTATTAATAGCGATAACTACGCCTGGATGTTGCTACTTAATTATACCATCCTCTGTATCGTAACTAATAGGGTAATTTATAGCATAATTGCAATTAAAATTTTAGTTCGTAACACTGTCTATGATGTATATTTTTACCTTAAGACATAATCCCCCATTTACCAGGTTCCCTCAGGGATCTCTAAAAACCATGTCTCGATCCAATATCTATAAAATAATATTATTAGTAGCCTCGGTGCTATATTTTGAATAATATCGATAATAACCTCCGCTTTAAACCTTTGATCCATAGACGCCTTAAAAGTATCGTTCACATTTCAGTGAATCATACATTCCATTGCACGAGAAGAACATAAAATCTTAGTGCTCGGGCACAAGTTAGATGCGAAAACACCTTCTAATCAAATCTGAGGTAATTGAACGCACACGTAGTTAGTCATAATATTTATTATCCTACTGCTACTACAACTCATCCTCCTTCTATTACTAGTAATACTTTAACTAAACATACTAATGGTCATTGTAATTATAAATATAATAATATAAGACGACACCATACACACATACTAATTCCGTCTATGTTCTATAAGATTTCAGTTAAAGGTGGGCTTCTGTTAATTTGTAAAGTTGTTCAATTATTGAACAACATGTATTTTTTAGAGAAAATTATCTAATATTTTCTTTTATCAAGCATGTTTTATATTGCTTCTATTTACAATTTAATTTATAATTAAAACTTAGAATTAAAATTTAAAACTTAAAATTAAACTTAGATAATTTATTGTTACAATCCATTAATTAAGTAGAGAGCAAGTTAGACCGTTTCTATCCCCCTCGTTGATTGGCAGCTAGGTTGCCATGGGAGACGAGTAGGAGGGGGAGGGTGGAAAAATGCGCTGAGCATTAGCCCGCCCTCCCCTCGACGATCGACAGTCAGTCTAGCAGCGGGGGGAAGGGTGCTGTATACGATGTTGAAGTTTCATTTGGCCTCCTCTAAACCTCTTCCTAGCCAAATGAATGACAGCAGGCACAAGTGGTTGCTAGGAAGCAGCTTTATATATTTATTTTTTTACGCGTACCCCCCGCCGTTACAACCCTCCTCATTTACGCTTTCCTGAAAAAAAAAAACAGACAGGCCTATAATGCACAGTCGCGTGTGAAGAACAACTATAGTGACCAGGCACATGTATTTTGGATTTTATTTTTATGGTAATTTCTCTAACATTTTACGTAGCAGATACAATTTATTTTGAAGAGAAAAACCTCCTTAAATTTGTTCATTCTTGCTCGAAAACCAAAACTGCAGGTTAGACGCAGAAGGGTTGTTAGCCCACTTTTATTAACCATCATGGTTTTCTAGGAGTTCAGTAAAATAATATCGAACTGGGCAGTGTACTACTGCACTGGGAGGAGGCCCTTTACCCCTCAAATGAAAAATCTCATCAGTCTTTTTTTTAAAAGAACACGAAGAGCACAGATTAAAAGATGCGATTCTAAGTCTTTTTTGCAGACGTGTGTTTTTCTCCTTGGTAGTTTATCACTCTAAAAGGAACCGAGTTCTCAGTCGGACGGGTTGCTGGATCAACTGAAGGAAAAGCCACAGACAGGGGTGCATGGGGGGTTCTGGGTTCTGCCTGCTGTTTGTGCTGACTCCCGACGGATCATTCCACATCAATCAGTCTCTAATCAATCAGACAGTAAAGATGAAATTTTTGAAAGTGGTAAATGATGTAGAAGGCATATGATATAAACATGATATAAGTAAAAGAATGTACACAGATATTAAGTGCAACGGCAAATGATTTAGAGTAATTTGAGCTAAAGTGGAGCACCAAGTGCCTCAGTGCAATTCGGCCATTGTTACAAAATTCTTCAACCCCTGGTTTCAATTTATGTTAAAGACATGAAATTCTGACTCGGACTTTAATCCTCAGATGCTCCATTATATTTTCTAAGCAGACACCGCATGCAGGATGTCTTATGATTTTATAACGCAGTTATACTGCTCAGGATTCCATAAGGTAATTCTGAGAAGTGCTACAGGGATTAAAATGCACATTTTGGATAACTCATGTAATTACAGAAATATAATCACAAAAACGAAAAACCTTTTCCAACAAGATATAACAGGGACTTGCAACATGTCCATGACAATTGGACAAAACAAGGCAAGTAACAGTATTAGTTCATGCCAGAGCCATATAGACTACAGTGATGTAGACAGAAACAGGCTGTGATTTGTGGTGAGTCTAGTCTTCACAGGACATGGTGTTTAGTCTCACAATGGCAGCGAGACTAATAAGGAGATGGTTGGAAGTGCGATGTACAAGACGAGGTGTGGAGTGGAGAAGCTGCTTTTTTGCTCTCAATATGGCCAACTCAGGTATTTTGGCCAACTCACAGTTATGGAAAGATGGGACACAACCAACAGGTCCCAGCAGACTCAATGCATGGATTGGTATGTTTAAGGCATCATCTTCTTCCTCGTGTCACCCTGGTTTTGTAGCTCTGAGAGTAAAAACAGACTGAAGACAGAAAGAAAATTAAAAATGATGTGAGGAGGACAATGTGGAGATAATGAAATGAAGAGGGACACAGTTGAAACCATTTCGCTAGCTGATCAAGAGATGCTGCACCAAACCATGAAAATAAATATATATGTATATCTTGATAAAGATTTAAACCTCTCTATTTATCCTATTTGTGGCTCCGTAGCCTACAGTATGCTTACCTATTGAAAAGGTGAGTAGAATTTATGTGACAGAGGCAGAGAGCAGAAACCTATTAGCACCCTGACACTCTATTACTGGCATACCCTTCTGCAGCAGCTCGGTGGACGGTGATTTAACAAAGGCTCCTATGTTGTAGTAAAGACAATCTTGTTACCTTTTATTATGGCACTCAGCTGCTCCATGAGAAAAGCCACTGTGTCAAGGTAGATGACTTAACTTTAATGTATTGAAATAGGATGCACCCTCAAAAACCCTTTTACACACAAAGACACACACAGTATGGTATCCTACACATTATGGTATTAAGCCCCCCTCCCTAGGCACCCCACTTAATTCACATTAATTAGCCAATCATGCAATTATGGTAAACACGTAAATCCTGTTATGTAAGAGGAGATCCCTGCACTGCTGGAGCCACTCCCCTTGCTCCCCGTTACCATGGCAAATGCCTCTGGATGCAATTCCACAACAGAGACCTGGTGGGGGAGCTGAACCCCAGGAGTGTTCCTCCCCGATTGGAGCATGGAACATCCACAGGGGATGTCATCAGGGCTTTTGTGCTCACACTGGGAGTAGGGGTGAATGTGGCTTTCTTTATTGTGCATAATTCTGCTTCATGCAGGGACCCTGTGCTCCCACTGTATTGGAGCATTTTTCATGGGAAGACCCTATGCTCACACTATGCTTTAATTATTGTGTTTTTTATGTGTTCTACGAGGAGGCCTTGCACTCACACTCGAATCGAGCAGTTCTGTTTGTAGGTTGGGTCAGTAGATATTGTAATATTTCATTGTAGGACATTGTCAGGGCGACTGGGTCTGGCCACTTGTCAGCTAGACAGTTTTGACTGTGGCTCTCCCAGTTTCTCAATCTCCAAATAATACTCCTACATTTACACATATATCTTTCTTGTCTGCCCTCTGTCCACACTCGCGATCCAAGCCCTAGGTGACAAGAGGAATAAAATTACATCTGTGCACAGTGTACAGACACATTTGTGAAGAACTATTTGCATGTACTCTTTTTTTATATACAGACACATCTTTGAGACTAGAGTTCCCTGGCTAATGCAAAGCGATGTTGGAGGTTCAGATTCCAAGGTTTGAGCAACAATGAGGCAAGAGAAGAGGTGGTGAATAAAAGTAAAAATTTACAAAAAATTATATCATATATCTCTCACTTTCCAGCATACACACACGTACATTACATTTGTGTAGATATGGATCTTGTGGATATGTAATAGCGAGGTGAGGAAGAAATAGAAGCATGCCAGAATCAGATGCAGAAATGGCAGGAAAAAGAAAGAGGTAAGCATGTCCAGGCCTGCTTGGACTGTGGGTCAGCAAGTTAATTAGGTGACTAGAGTTCCCCCTGTTGTATACCGACAGTCATGGCAGGGAAAGGTGTGTGCCTGTTAAACCAGCCACGGTTTTGTATCAACCACATGAAGGTAGACAGACAAAAACACCCTAGACACAGAAAGAAACACGCGAAACAAACAAAGGAATCCACTCACAGGAACACTGAAAGGTAAACCTACATCCACACATGCAGACACTTGAAAAAACATTCAAACAGACTGAAACCGACACTGACTAAAAAAATGGGAACATACAGACCTGTTACAAAACCACAATCGCACCATCTTGTGGAGAGTAATACTAACTACAGACAGACACTAAGTACAATCACTAATCTAATACAAATGTAATAAACCATAGCACCAGCAGGCGGATATCTAATTCAACCAATCCCCCCACTCCCAAAGGAGTTATGACGGGTTGTTTTTGCTTCTTAGTGGAGCCTATTGTAATTACAGTACCTATAATGGAACCTATAATTTCAACAACTCGCCATTTATCCACCCTAATACATCATGTGTTACGCCACCGATGCACCTTAGAACGTCTGGAGATACGTAATTCCTATGCTCCTCGGGATTTGGAGTCCAGCAATCTACTTCCTGCTATATTGAAGTGTTTTAGTCTCGGTTTATTGTCTGACCCGAGAAAGAAAACAAATCTTTGAAAAAACCAGAGAAAAAAGATCACAGTTGATAGCTTGGAAAGAGTAAGTACAAATAATTCGTGCGCAAACATAAATTAACTATTTAAATTAACTTTTTTTAAATAAAGAAAACTGATTGTCGATATCTCTACTGTAATTAGCTACCTAGCTATTGGCGAGTCGAAAAAAGTTTAATACTTTAATACGAAAAAAGAAAGGCTTTATCGATCGTAACATGAAGGGCACCGTAATATTAATGAAACTCGGAGATTCAGTGAGTCGATTAGGAAAACAACTACACCTAAACTAATAGGTGTAATAAGCTTGGTAGCTACATCCTTTGTTTGACAGCCCGAGATAGTCAACTTAATGACCCTATGACTGAAACTGGGATGATAGTTAGTTAGGTGTGTGGGTGTGTCATTATATTAATTAGGTGCTAATTAAGATCATTAACGTATTATATAATGTTCGGACAAAAAAATTACATTTTACTTTTGACAATTTTGACATTTATTGAACAGGATTCTAACCATTGTCTTTTGCAGATGTCTCTGCACAATAACAACAGTGCTCCCAGTCTTCCGGTAACAGCACTAGCGTGGGCCTCCAACAGCAGCATCTGCCCCAAGGACTTTACTCTGGTAGAATATGGTTTGTTGTTGGAGTTCAACTCTGTTTATGCAACAAACTTGTCGTAGATCAGCTCTGAACTGTCTTCCCCCCTTCTTCTCTCAGATCACTGTCACCCATGATGGCGCAGCAGCAAATTTTGTTCGTGGTTTTGCGATGAAGTCCGGTTACTACATGTGTTATAGCACGGTAAGCTATGTTTGGCCCAGTTAGTACGTGGTTTTACAATTAGGTCAGTTACATTTGGCTTGCCCTGTGTTTAAACTGCAATTTGCATTGATATGTCTTTACACTCCATTCTCTTCTTTCCTCTCACAGAATCCTGCAGGTGGAATGGTGGTAACAGACATCCAGGTGATCTCAGACAAGGAGACCATCCCTCAAGGGTACAGCTACATCCCCGAGTACCTAGAGCCCAGTGAGTAAGAGTATAGCTTCACATTCCCTAGAGCCTGAAGCAGTGTTGTTTCCTTAAATGTGTATGTGTATGTATCTCTCTCTCTCTCTCTCTCTCTCTCTCAGAGACATCTGTGTGGAAGAAGAAGCGTGTTTGTGTGCGGATCGTCCCATTGGGAAGCGTTGATACAGCTGTGCTGGACGTCAAACTCACTGCCAGAAGCAAAGTGGTGTTACAACAGTACACGTGTCTGGGGTCAGTCAATTTAAGAATGCCTAATAGGTGTGTGTATGTGTATACATTACAGACTCAGTAAACAGTTTATAAGGTACACCACCCTTTTCATGGAAATGGATCGCTCCTACAGACAGTGAGTCATGTGGCCTTGGCTTGCTATATAAAGACAGGTGTTAAGGCATTCACTTACTGTTTGACTGAGCGTTACAGTGAGCAAAACAAGTGACCTAAGCAAGACGTGCCTGTTCTAGCATTTCAGGAACAGCTGCTCTCCTGGGCTTTTCATGCACGTCAACAACATTATGTAGGGTTTATTGATAATGGTGAGTCAAGCAAAAAAACTCAGCCAGTAACCGTTTTGTGGGCAAAAACGGCAAGTTGAGAGAGATCGAAGGAGAATGACAAGAATTGTGCACGCTAACTGACAGTTCACAAACAGGCAAATAAAAGTGCAGTACAACAGTGATGTGCAAAACAGCATCTTGAACGCACAATTTGTCTGTCTTTGTCATGGATGGGCTATTACAGTAGACAGCCACTCCGGGTTTCACTCTTATCAGCTAAAAAAAAACAAGAAGAAACGGCTCCAGTGGGTACACAAGCAACACTGGATAATTGAAGAGTGAAAAAAGCATTTCCTTCTTGTGTGTATATATTTGTGTGTGTGTGTGTGTGTGTGTGTGTGTGTGATATACAGTTGCAAGAAAAAGTATGTGAACCTTTTGGAATTTCATAGTTTTCTGAATAAATTTGCATAAAATGTGATCTGATCTTCATCTAAGTCAAGGGTATTGACAAATATAATGTGTCTAAAATAATAACACAAAAT
>JAOYSI010000001.1:452925-473680 GCA_025775065.1 Hiodon alosoides | reverse complement strand
GCTGTCAGAATCCAAGCAGAAGCTGGATGAATTTATCGGCAGGGTTGAGCTGCTGGAGGAAAGCAAGAAGCGCCTCCCGAGAGACCGGGAAGCAGCTAATGTGCAGTTTGACGAGAAAGCCTCTGCGTACGACAAGTTGGAAACACCTAAGAACTGCCTGCAGCAAGCGCTGGAGGACCTGCTAGTAGACCGGGATAACCAGAGCAGTTGGTATCCAACTGGGAGAAGAAGCAGGAGAAATTTGACCAGATGCTTGCCGAGGAGAAGAGCATCTCCAACAAGTATACCGATGAGTGTGACCGGGCAGAGGCTGAGGCCCGGGAAAAAGAGACAAAGGGGCTGTCCCGGGCCTCGGAGGGAGCTCAGGATTCCTGCGAGGAGCTGGAGAGAGCCAACAAGGGACTGTGTACAGAAATGGAAGATCTAGTCAACTCCAAAGATGATGTTGGCAAGAGTGTGCGTGAACCTGAGAAGTCTAAGCGTGGACGGGAGGCACGGTGCAAGAACTTCTACTTCAACTACAAGAGGCGGCGCAAACGGGACTCCCGCCGTTCAAGGACAGAACGGAATGTGTCCCAGAGCGAAAGTCTGGCCTACACTGCTTCAGTTGCCGACGACCATAACAAGGGCTCCGATGAAGACAAGAACCCAGAGGACAGTGAAGGTGCAGAGAACAGCTCAGACAAAGAGAGTGCCCCCTCCCCATCACAAGGGGACGCCAGCAAGCAACCAACCAGCCACAGCAGTAGTACCCTGAGGCGAGAAGCCAAGTCAGAGCAGGACGCTGACCCAAGGGACCCGAGCCCCAAGGGCCATGAGCTGCTGTATAGAGAGCTGCACATGAAAATGGAGAAGAGTCCCGAGGGCGGGGAGCCGGCGGCCCAGTGGGAGAGACCGTGGCCCGCCTACCAAGCCCAATTGCAGACCAAGAGCGAGCCCTGGGACAGGGACATCAATTTGCTGGGCGACTTCCAGGTGGAGCACCACCCAGGCAAGGCCCCGGCAAACACCGCCGCCGCCCTGTCAAGATGCGACTCTTGCCTGTGGCCAGTCCAGGGGACCCGGGCCTGCATCTGCGGGAGGGGGTGTGTTGCAACCCCGGGGCTTACGGATGGCACATGCGGCAGAAGCCGCTCCCCCCTCAAGCACAGGGGCAGGTTCTTGAGCGACGGTACGTTCCCTCCCCAGCAATCACCGGCACAGCTGAAACGCATCGCCTGATTGGGGAGGGAAAGAACAAAAGCCGGCAGACACAAGGAGAAGAGGTCGGCACAAAGTGAAAGTTGCGAATGCTGGGAGAAACGTGTGCGCTGTCTTTACAGCTCCGGCCAGGAAACGGGGGGAGGTGAGTCCCGAGAACCCGAACGAGGAGGCCGAGACTCCTACGACTAATTGCCACGATTTTATGCCCCAATTCGGGAGGACTTTCTTTAGTATTTTTCCGTGGCTTTATACCCCAAATCGGAAAGACTTTTTGTTGCGTTTTACGGCACAAGGGTGCCGAATAAAGAAGCGGACTCGAATTACGAGTGGACTCGATCATTTCCAGTGTGCATTTCTCTCTCTCTCTGTTGCGTGCGGCGCAGCAAGTACGCCCCGTGGTTGTCACAATATGCATAGCAATTATACTGTACAGTGTAGAAATGCCAGTTTAAGTGGCATTTGTATATTGTGAAAACTAAATAAAATAACAATGGCAAATCATATAAATGATATCAATAGATTGCAGTCTCGTCTCAATAAGGAAGCATGCCACGCAAAGAAATCATCAAAAATATAATTGCATGGTTATCATTTAAACTTTTTTGAAAAGGCATAAATCTTAAATGGTAAATAAGAACATAAAATGGTGGAAAATTGCCAAAATCAATTCGTTATCAAAGTAGAAAGTAGATGTACAGTAACGCAAAAACGGCATGTAGTGATGTTCAGCAGCTATATTTGTCATCGCCCCGGGTTTAAATTAAACAGTGTGAAAGTATCTATAGTTGACCTAGGTAGTGACTAGCGCACCAAAAAAGTAAGTATCTAAATCAGCCGTCTCTCATTGAATACAATGAAAAAACCGTAATGCTTAAGTACACGCAAATTTAAGCAATATTAAACGTCATGTCCGGTCATAGCTCCAGGTTGATAGGCTATTTTAATCACGTGTGGCCGGACGTGTTCTCTTGTGTTCGCATAGGTTTGTTTCTTTATAATAACTGAATAACGGTGAACTGTGGAGACAGTCTGTTTTAAGATTAAGGACGGAAATAACAGGTATAATGCTTATGGAAGCATTTACTATTCTACCCATCCAAGTACACTGTGTTACAATCTGATCTTTGCTACTGTTGTAGCTAATTATGTGGCAGGAATGGTGACTCCCGTTAGTCGGGCAAGTAAGCTCTCTGAAGCCCTTTTAGCTAGCAAAGTACTGGGCATCTAAGTTGATTAATTAACTAACACTGCTTCGGTGCACAGCCAGGTATTTTAGAAGGTCCGTACACCGCTTTCTGTTTTCTGTAACTTTATCCCTTTAGAAATGTCTGTCAGGGCTGAGTAATGACTTGTGATACTGTTTTGAAAGTTGCATGTTTGCATGTTTCTGTAGCGCTACATTGGACACTATTGGTCACTGTAGTGCACGGTAGTGTTTAGATTTCGTTTTGGAGGGGGTTAAGTATGCGGTTTGATTACGGCGGGGCTCCTTAGCAGTCAGTAATCAATAACGGGCATTAATTTGATCACAGAGGAACGACGTGTTGAGGATAAAATGGCGCCTTCGTACTCGGCACTAGTAGTGGTTCTACACGAGACGGTTTTGTTGGATTGCTTGACGGTTTAGCTCGTTGGATGTTTCCCTATTAAAATACCCGGTAGTACAGGGTGTCTGCAGTGTTATTGTTATTTTTTTGGTTCAAGTTAGTTTGCTATTGATTCTGCAGTCTCTTATGATGGGACACTGCGCAGATTGGATGTGGGTGTTTAGTAAACGGGATGGTTTGTTAAAATGGAGGAGCAAGGTGTACCCTAAGCACCTGCCTTATTTATTGAGCCAGTTGCAAATCGCGGATTAGCCAAATATCTGATTAATCTTGAATCGAATGGTTTTCTATTGTACAAAATACTAAGGATGTACGTAGTGAAAAGACTAATACTAATAAGTTGTTTTTTAGATGCAAAAAATTTAACGGAAGAACAATTTAATATTACATTGTTTGCAATTCAAAGTACCCTGCCTGCATGTGTTTAGAACTAGAAAAAATGTCAGCCATTAACGTTAGTCTCACGTAGTGGTGAGAAAGAAGTCTGGCTGCATGTTCGCTTGAGACATACTCACGCCTTTCGTTAGTACGCTAGGACATGATCGATGGTAATGACTGTGCAACGAGCCTATAAGCAGACTGCTTTTATGTGAAATTGCAGTGACTATTAGTCCGTCCTAGCTACATTTCCATTCTGTACAAACGTTTTAATCTATAAAAAGTAGACATAGAGGGGGCAAGGTTTTGCCCTGTATGATATAGCCCCCCCCAGATAAAAACGATAAGACACTTCGATTCTGGACGCAAGGGTGTTGGGACGGGAACTGCATTGTGGTTGACTGCTGTCACTCGAAACCGGTGGACATGCACCAAAAAATAAGAAGTTTTTGGAGAGTCGGGATGAAAAATGCCTTTATTTAGTCTGATATTGTAGCTTTGTTGACGAGTTAAGATTGACAGTACACAATCCGTTATTAAAGTTTGGCTGTTCTAAACGTTTTCATTGCTGAGCACTCAGTATAACACACTTTAAATAAAATAAATTAAGAATCTATAATTTCCTTGGTTGCTGTGGGTCTGTGGGTTGAAAGGCTGACCGTTTGATTTCAGGCAATGGGCAGAGGTTGCGGTCAGAAAAGGGGTGATTTTGCTAAGCGAGTCGACCCTGTGCTGACGCCGGTTTGGGACGAGCGCCTGGCGTATGAGGAGCTCCTTTACTGGGACAGCCTGATACAGCACGGCCGGCGCCTTCACCCACAAGACCTCGATAGGTAACTGCAAGGAAGGGATAAAAGTATAACGGGACGAGGAATAACCGGGCCCGCTCAGCCAGGCTAAGAATCATTTCCTCGGGCCAGGTCACAGCACAGCGTTTACTGTGGGATGGTGTGCTGTGACCTGCCAGTACTAACACAGATGGCCATGTCGCATCCATGTTATTAGTAATAGGTTTCCTTTTCCCACAACTGTAGCACAATCAAGCACAAGAGTGGAAATAGATTTTTTGCCTGGCATTTTTATTTTTTTTCTTGTGCAATTTCTTCTTGGCAAATATCAGTTGAGTGCTTACCTTTTATGAGAAAGTGTTTATAGCAGAGCTTTTGAGAAATGGGAGAATTTATTTAGATACTTTTGTAAAGTGTTTGGGGATGCCTGGGGTCAAAGTTGGTGTTTGGGCCTGTTGTTCGGATGGTCCACTTATCAGTGGTTGCACTAACTTGCTTTATAAAAAATGAAGGGTACCGATATGCTGGCGTTGCACTGTTCACACGGGGCATGCTGTGCTACAGGTCAACAAAGCCTAACCGTGAGCAGGAGAACCTGCGTACCACATGGCAAGACGTCTCTGCCAGTAAACTCCGTGGTGTCACCCGCCAGGGTACCAATATGCTGACGCAGAGCCGTTCACACGGGGCAAGTCAGTGAGCAGGACCAGACAAACTGGTGTCTGTTCCAGAAGCACAAGGGACAGATCTCCTCCTGTGAAACACAGGATTCATTGTTAGTGCAACCACTCTTGCTTTTCACCAGTGTCTCCTGTGTCGAGAGTATTTTTGAATGTTATCGAGTTAGGCCTCAGTGGGTAACTGCTTCTAAAGCACATTGAATCTCATTCAATGTTACCACTGCCTATGCTCATATTTTAACTAAGTCCTTGCTCAGCCATTTAGAATTCTTTAAAAATCTTTCGTCTTGGTGGCACCGTCCAATGGCTGTTTGTTCCACAACTGCTTGGCAAGCAAGAGACTTCCAGTGGCTGCAGATTCTGCACCAGTATTTTATCAACTAAAGCCCCTCTGTGACCCTGGGAGCCGTTGAAATTTGTTGGCATAGTTCCTTCTAAAATTGAACCCCCACCCTGGTCCCTCTGTCAGGTACGAGGAGCTGCGCTACTGGTACGATTGCCTCTGCTACAAGGAGGATCTCCGTCTGTACCAGCAGTACGTCACTCCACCGCAGGAGCCTGAAGAGGAATCCCCTGAGCCTGCCATGGTATGCCCACCCTGCCACTGTCAACACGCCTTTAGTCTGTCGCTTCTAGCGTTTACAGTAGTCAAAAACTAATTTCAGACCTTGATTGTGTGGATGACACCTTAAAGCAAGTGTTAAAGTGATGTGGGACTTAAAAAAAAAAAAAAAAAAATTTCAAATAAGCGGTTTGTACTGCCGTTGAGAGAGAGAGATCCCTGGTAATCTTTTTATGTTAATGTCAACTCTTTGTTCCGACGGCGGCGTCAGTGGTAATCTTTCACCTCTGGGTGGTGATTGCCATTTATTCTCACATGTTTTAGCATGGCAATATTGTAAATAACTGCATTTGATAAAGACAATGATGATGCTTTCTAATAATAAATCTTGTTAAAGACGTGTGTGAAGTCATTTAGAAGAAATGATTAAAATTTGCTGCATCTGTAAATAAAATTGGTGAATAATTACAATGGGAAAATTGCAAGGGGAATATCAGTCAATGACATCAAATAGTCAGTGATACTTATACTGACACATTTTGTCATTTCCAGCCTGACATTCCATCTTGCAGTATTGTTGATTGCCAACAGTCTGCAGTCTTGTAATTGTTACAGATGGAGACAGTGTTTCAACCATTTCAAAGTGTTTTTGGCCTGGGCAATGTGTGTTGTATGTGATTTTTAGGCAAGGTCATGTTGTCTGTCTGATTCTCAACAGGATCACAGCAGTGGGCTCCTACGTGACTCACTCTTTTGTTTGTTGGCTTGCTTTTCTAAAGAGGTACGGAACAAACAATGTTTCTCTGCTGCAGCCCCCTCTCTTCCGCCAGCGACCCATGCGCATCTTCGTGAACGACGACCGTCACGTGATGGCCAAGCACTCTGCCGTGTACCCCACGCAGGAGGAGCTGGAGGGCGTGCAGAACATGGTCTCCCAAACGGAACGTGCCCTTAAGGCCGTCTCCGATTGGCTGGACGAGCAGGAACGGGTCAGCGCTAAGCCAGACGCCGCGGGCGCTGCTGTGGAGGGCGGTGAGAAGGAGAGGTGAGGGAACACTCCTCTTGGGGAGGCCAATTCAAATGTAACGAGTTGCCCTGTTGGTTTGAACGTTTGTCACCTGAGCTGTTCCCCATCATCCTTCCCAGTGAGCAGAAGCCCTCTGAGCAGGTCACGCGGACCCTGCGTGGTGTGATGAGGGTGGGCCTTGTGGCCAAGGGCCTGCTCTTAAAGGGAGACCTGGACCTGGAACTAGTGCTGCTTTGTAAGGACAAGCCCACCGTCTCCCTTCTAAAAAAGGTGGCCGACAACCTCTCCGTTCAGCTGACGGTAAGTTTCCCACTGCCTTGGTGTTTTGCCGTGAGGGGCAATATTGTATATTTTGTAGGGAAAGTTGGCGACATGTACATATCGCTTCTGAATACGGATGCATTTGAGTCAATTGTATATTAGAACCTAACCTGTAATGCCAGCAATTTATTGGTTGATTCGATGTATGTATTTTCCCTTATAAGAACATCGCCGAGGACAAGTATGAGGTCCTCCAGTGCATCCATGAAGCCACCATTGCCATCAAGAGCACGAAGGAGCCGGTTTTGACACTCACCATCCACCTGACGTCACCAGCTGTCCGGGAAGACGCCGAGAGGCCGGTTGCTGGAGGTAGGTTTATTTTTTTATTTTTTTTTTCCCCCTCAGGGCCCAGCCTACACCCAGGGCCAACCCCCAGGACAGAAATACCAAAGCAGGTATTGTTTATTGGGCCTTCAGTGGAGCTGGTTGACAAGCAACTGTAGCTGATGCAGCTGCTATATTTGTAGCTCTTACGATTAGTTTTTGTAGCGTTTTTGCTGGCCCAATATACTGTGAAGGTAGGTTAGCTACATTTGCGAAAGTTGTCGCAGTCCCTCTTTGATAGCTTCAACATGGATACGTTTTGAAGGCTTTCTGAGAATAAAAAAAACACAAACGAAAGAGTGCATGTCTTTTAATGCTAAAATTGTCTGAGGAGTTTGCATTGCAGCAAAAATGAGTAGCGACGTTTTGGCTGCCAGCCCCAGTGCGAGCCTGCAGACTTTCCAATTTGGCTCTCGGGGTGGCATGGGTCATAGATAACGTTGGGCACGCTCTGGCTCTGCTTGGCCAAATGTGAGTTTGCCCAGTCAGAGTCAGAACTGAGATGGTGTCAAACACCAGAAAAAAAACCTTGGGGGTCTGTGTGCTTGTGGTCATTCAGGAGGAGTGCATATTCTGTAGAGAACTGTTTTTAGTCTGGGATGTGATATGTAGTAAACCCCTTTATGAACGGACCTGAAATGTGTATTAATATCTATCTTTTTTCAAGTTGGCGTGTTTTCTTAGTATAGGGAAAAATGTAAGCGGTGTCAATTGACCGGGAATCCCACCTTATCTAAAGCCCATGCTAAGAGTGGAGCCCGGTTTGGGCAGGTCAAGCCATCAGTTTTGCTGCAGTGCAGACTTATCTTTTATGCGTTGTGCATTGGATTATAACACTGCTGCCTGTGGTTCAAAATCTGATTCTCTCCACCAAGCCTTCTAGTTTGTCAATTTTTAGGGACGCTGGACCTTTGACCAACTGGACGCTCTCTGTCTCGGAAGGGGCGAGGCAGTACACCCTAAAGGGGCGAAGGGGAGGGGACCTTCCCACTGGCCACTTGTAAATAAAACGCCTACACCCAGGATAAAGCTCATAGGCACGTAGAGAACTTAAATAATAAGGAAGGGTGGGCAGTCTCTCAGACAAGCCTTTAACTTTAGAATAACGTTAACATCATCACAAGCTGATTTACATATAGGTGAAATATATTTCAGTCTCTGGCCTTAGCAAGGTAATAATGCTCTACACATAAAATCAAGAATTCGCCCATATGGTGAGACAAGCACTAGTTTAACCCCCCACTCCTGCAGCAGCTCACCAGACAGTGTATTTTCATCTGGGTGGTGATTTTCCCCCTCCCCCACTCCCCTCCCCTTGACCTGCCTGTGGTTTGGGGAAGCTGCCTCCTCCCCCCTGGCCGTGTGACAGAACCCCCCTTGGTCAAACTGTACCTTGTCTTCTTATTCCACCCGCCAATAGAATCGCTATCTGTCAACGATCCCCCGGATGTTCTGGACAGGCAGAAATGCCTTACTGCCTTGGCGTCCCTCCGCCACGCCAAGTGGTTTCAGGTTTGCATCTAACCTTTATTTGTCTTAAAGTAGCAAGCTCTATCGGTTTCTCCGCCGCTGTTTTACACTCGCATGTGTCATCCTGCTAGTATATGGTGTCGTTTGGGGGGGTGGTTTAAAAAAGAAACCCCAATCAGTTTTCCTCCTTTTAGTTTCCACAACATTAAGTTGAAAACGTACAATTGTCTGCGTTTGTTTTAAACCACATGCTAGTTGCATTAACTCAACAGGCCAAAGTTTAAAGACGACTCGACATGAAATGTGAAACATGTTTGCGTCTGCCGTCCTCGGGTGCAATATTTTCAGAGGTGTAAGCAATCTGGGAGTTGCTTGACTTTCATGACACGCTGATGTCCTTAACAAGACCTGTTGCTTTTCTCAGTGGCTTACTCTCACACCGACTCTCGACACTAAAGCTGTCAGCCATCGCTTCACTCTTGTAACAATCGTATGGTTGTTTCGACTGTATCCTCCCCCCCCACCCCCATCTTTTGTGTTCTCACAAAGTATACGTCCAGAATTCTTCCATCTTTTTGTCTGTACTGCAACTTTGTGTCCCAGGGGAATATTGCACCCCCCCCACTGGATGGAGGTTATTTAAGAAACGATGCACCCTTATGGAAGAAGTCACCGCTAATGGATATATAAATAATTTCTCAAGCGTTTTTTTGTTTTCCCCTTATGACTACTATGTTGAAAATTGAAATTTTGGCATATGGTAATTTGGGCAGCAGTAACCTTTCTCTACGAAGTGAAACATTCAGTCCTGTGAGAGCCTGGGCAGGATTGCATTTTTAATGTGCCCCTCTGGGCTTCTTGTTTTGGCTGTAGCAACGGCTCGACGGCCTTGAGTATTGATTTTGAGTTATGAGAATGATTTTGTTGAGGCTTATTTTTCTTGGCAAGACGCCCCTTGTGCAGAGCAGCTTCCAAAGCATACGTAGACACAAAGTACAAACCATTATGGACTGGTGCAGTGCCTTAAAAGCTGATCGTGATTTGATTCGAAAGTGTTGACTTTTTAAAAAATGATGATCTGGGCTAACGCTGGCTCCTCCCCGCCCCCACCTTCTTCCTTGCTTGTGTCCCTAGGCCAGGGCCAATGGGTTAAAGTCCTGCGTGATTGTCATCCGCATCCTCAGGGACCTGTGCTCTCGGGTCCCCACCTGGGCTCCGCTGCGAGGATGGGTGAGCGAGTTCGTAGTGAGAATGTAGACAGAACTGTGGCACGTCTGGTTAATTCCCTCAATGTTCCGTTAGCTTTGGTTGATGTCTGATTCAGGGTTTTGGGTACGTTGAATGTGCATAAGGATTCAGCATTGGAGCTCAATGTCTGCTTGTAAAGAAGTGTTTTATAATTTGATGAATTGTGTATGTGAAAATGGCTTTAAAGTTCGGCATTTTTGGGTCTTAACAAGAAGCACTTATCAATTATGGGAATTTTTATTTTATTTTTTTCCTGCTAAGCCCTTAGAGTTGCTTTGTGAGAAAGCGATTGGAACAGGGAACCGACCCATGGGTGCAGGGGAAGCACTTCGCCGGGTACTTGAGTGCCTGGGTTCCGGAATCCTGATGGCGGGTAAGGCTTGGGTCCCGGATTACGAGTTAAGAGGTTGTGGGGGCTCATTAGTTGCTTGCAGTAAAACATTTTTTGCTGGGTTCTTGAACCTTTAGGGCCTGTCTTAACCTACCTGCATGTGTTTAGTGCCATGAAACCACAATAACCCCAGACGGTTGTATCCCCCCAAGATGGTCCTGGCATCTCTGATCCATGTGAGAAAGACGCTACGGACGCCATCAGTCACCTGGCCCGTCAGCAGAGGGAGGACCTCACCCAGAGTGCACAGGTGAGGCTACTCTCTGCCCGAAACTCCCAGCATGCACTTTTCCTCGCACCGATGGTTGCCATATTGGTTGCTTGTTTGGAACCTGTGCAAGGTTGCTGTGTTCAAATAAAGGAACAAAACTGAACCCACCCCGTTATTTCCTCCACGAAACGGTCCTTTGAAGTAAATGCAAACTGAACTCGTGTATTTACTGCTTATTTATTTTTCCTTAAATCTTTAGCATGCCTTGAGACTGGCTGCTTTTGGCCAACTTCACAAAGTGCTGGGGATGGACCCTCTACCTTCCAAGATGCCCAGGAAACCCCGAAGCGACACCCCCATTGACTACACAGGTACACGGTGGCAACATTCAGATCGGTTCTTGGGCAGAAATGGCATGAAACTGCAATATTGTGAGGCTGAATTATTCCCCTTTGGATCAGTTGTTTACGGACAGTTTCTGGCTTGCGTTGCAGTCCAGATCCCGCCCAGTGCTACCTATATCCCGCCCATGAAGAGGCCCATAGAGGAGGAAGTGGGGGATGACAAGAGCCCTAATAAGAAGAAGAAAAAGATGCAGAAAAAATGTACATTTATGGCCATTTATATTGTGAGCAGAGGGCTGAATGTATGTACCTTTCATACAGCTGCAGAATGCGAGTTTTACAGTAACGTATTGTATGGTCGAGAGGATTCCGGGGAGAATCTTTAGGAAAGCGACGCAGGCTTAGCTTGGGTGATGTGCTGTGATTTTTGGGGGTGGGTGAATTACAGGCCCTGAATCTGTGTGTGTGGTGTCCCATGCAGCCTCGGATGATAAGTCTGAGCCCCCTCAGGCCATGAACGCCCTGATGAGGCTGAACCAGCTGAAGCCCGGGCTGCAGTACAAGCTGCTCTCCCAGACGGGACCCGTGCATGTGCCGGTCTTCACCATGGCCGTGGAGGTCGACGGGAAGAGCTTCGAAGCGTCTGGGCCGTCCAAGCGCACCGCCAAGCTGCACGTGGCCGTCAAGGTGAGCTGTGCAATAGCCCGCCTGCCGTCTTTTGCGTTTTCAGTTCTACTCCTGTTTGATGTTTAAATCGAGAGCAGTGTTTTTCGTCTCGATTACGGCCGGTGGTTTCGTCCTGCGTTCCTTATGGGTTGTGTCTCTCTGTGGCACGTCCCGCATAGGTCCTGCAGGACATGGGGCTGCCCACTGGGGTGGAGGCCAAGGCGGTGGACCCGGTGAAGATCGAGGAAGGGACCTGCGAGGCAGAGGCCAATCCCTCGGCCCCAGCCGTTAATGCCACAGACGCGCCGGCTTCAGGAACCGCCAGCTCGGAGGCCGGAGACAGCAGTGAGGTGAGGGTCAGGGGTCAGGGGTCAGGCCACCGGGGCAGCAGAAGGACAACCGGGCTTCATCTGGCGCTCCTCAAGATGGCCTAGCTGGGTAATACACCATACTCTTATACGTTACAGTTGCGTTATATACAGTTATGTTGCTTTTTTTTTTAAACTGAGATTTTCCAACGGGATTTGAAAACCAAATAAACCCCAGCTTATACGTGGGGTGACCTTTGATGTCAAAGGTTATACTGCCTTTCCAAATATGGTTTTGTTGCATCTCCCATAGAAATTATAATTTCAGTTTTTGTTTTCCTGCCGGGTCAGAGTTCGCGCCAACAGGGACCGATCCTCACGAAACACGGCAAGAACCCGGTGATGGAGCTGAACGAGAAGCGCCGCGGTCTCAAGTACGAGCTCATCTCGGAGACAGGCGGCAGTCACGACAAGCGCTTTGTAATGGAGGTGAGCCTTCATCTTTTAGCCCCCGCTAGGCCTTTTGATGACATCCCATTAAGAAGGCGTTCGTGGTTACTTTGGCAACCGCTGCCGACTAGTGACCGCTTGGGGCAAGGGCTAGCGCGGTTCTTTGGTCGCGGATACGGTCTGCTTAATTCAAACGTTTTGTTTTGTCAGGTGGAGATAGATGGACAGAAGTTCCAGGGAACTGGCTCCAACAAGAAAGTGGCAAAGGCTTATGCCGCCCTGGCAGCTTTGGAGCGACTGTTTCCGGATGGCTCCAATGCGGATACTGCCAAAAAGAAGAAACCCCCTCCAATGGTACCGGTTTTATTTATCGCTGTATATGTTGCTTGTGACACAGGCCGTAGTTACTGTTACTAGAACTGGTTCCATCAAGTGCATCGGTTAATATCCCTGTCTGGCTTCTTGTCTTGCTTTCAGCAGCACAACCAACCGTTTGGCATGATGGGCAGAGCTCCGATAGATCCAGCTGCCAATCCTAGAGGCCGAGGGAGAGGAGGGCGTGGCAGGGGAAGAGGCAGAGGATTTAACAATGCTGGTAGCTATAATCCAGGTACTTGGAGACTGCGCCGCGCGTTGCCTTGACGTCAATGTCCGTGTACTGCCAAGTACCAGACTGATGGATTGGATGAGTTCAGTTCATGGAGCAGGACTTGGCATTTCCAGTTTTTTGAGGGATGTGATGCCCAAAGGGTTTTCAAGCTCCTTCTCAAAAACTATCGCACCTGGGAACACCAGGTAAGAATTTCTAATCCCAACAATTGAGGCATGGTGGACCTGGGACACTGCAACCCTTGAGGACTGGAATTGCCCTCACCTGCCCTAGAGGTACAGCCCTGGAAAACTTGTGTTTATTTTCATAGTTTAACTTGCCGAGCGATTCACATCCGTTATTCTCAACAGGAGGCTATGGGAGCTATGGATATGGAAACAATGCCAACTCTGGCTACAGTGAGTGTTTGATTATTCCCTCCCTCCTCCCTTAATCTTTTCCAAAGCAGACTCTAGCTGACCACTGTAGATGTTAGAGGGTTGTGGTGCAATGGCCTCGTCTCTAAACATCTCCCGGTATGTTTCCACAGGGGCCACGTATTGCACGTCAGTCTAGTGGATATTTTATGTCACTTCTGAATTGGCACGATTGGGCGCGGTTTCACTTCCCAGCTCTAGACGGGCTTAACGGGGCACTGCTTTTAATGTGCATTAACAGAAACGATGCGTAGTGCCGCTTCGAAGGACCGAAAACATGGTTAACTGGTCTGCTTCCTCCAGCTCTCGCTGCTGTACCTGCTTGGTGTTTCTTGGACAAATTTCAGTGTTGGTTGGAATTTGAAAGCACTGCAGAGCAGCTTAACCACCTAATAATTACAGGATTTAAGTACCATACCTGCCACTTTATAGTAGGAATACTTGATTTCGGATTCTGAATGCACTGAACTTCTGTATATTTTCTTCTGCAAATCTTTTTTTTTTAAAGATTATTTTCGGTATTTTAAAATGTCTCTCTGCCTTTATGTACTACAGAAAGCACTTCAGTGCCCCCAAGCGCTAGTTTTTAAGTGGAATCTTGGGAGTATTCCTTGACCCTTATGTTTTGAAAAAGGAGTACAGCCAGTCCTCGGTATACATGCTGACATTGGCGTTTCAGTAAAAGCTTTTGTTAAAATGTGAGTGTTTTCGTTTCTGCGGCTTACTGGCGCTAGGCACACGCGCTTGCCAAGAAGTGCTCATATAAATCGTTAGCATTATGCTCAAGACAACTGAACACACAGTTCAGAGAGTCCTGTCCAATCCAGTGTCCACCTCTCCCAAAACTGTATTACAAAAATGGCCTGCATTGGTCTTCTACCTTGAACAAATATAACAAAACGTAATTATGGCTGTTCTGATCCCAACAGTGCTGTTAATGTCTGGCTTTACCAATTGAGGACATTGTAAGCTACATAAGGGTGTCCCATAAGTAACTTGGATGGCATTTGGAAAAAATACAGTTTTATCCACTGGTCTTTCAGTATCGTTGCTAAGCATTAGTTATGAAAATACATTAAAAATAATTTATATCCTCATAAAATTCTTGCCTTTTCCCCTCATTCTTGACGGGAAAGTTCTGTCTGTTTCTATGTATAAATTTTATAGGACCCAAGATGCCTGTATACTGAAGGTGGGCTGTATTTCCAGAAATGCAAAAATACCTGAAGGCTGTTTGCTCTTTTAATGGTTTTATAAGTTTTATATTTCTCTGCTTTAAGCCACAGGTCTCAATTCGTCACATTTTGGTGGTTTTTTTTGGTTGTAATTTTCTCCAAAATCGGAAAAACTCCCAGCAATTTTTCCTGAGGAAAAAGCCATCATAAAGGGTGACAGGAGCAGAGAAATCTAAAAAAAATTAATTACATCAAATTGATAACCAATAATACTGGCAATACATGCCTTTTTTTTTTTTTTTTTTTTTTTTTTAGGCAAAATATCTAATTTTTATTTTTCCTTCTCTGCTCTGTCTCACTCTTTAGGTGACTTTGTCTCAGACTGCTGTGGCTACCACGATTTTGCATCATAAAACATCCAGTCTGCTCAAAAATCCTAGAACATCCAGCCTACCCCTTTACACAAAACAAACTCCCCTCGTTGACAGGCCCTAAAGTCAGCCTTATTGAAACAAACAAAAGACATCCCATGCTCCCTCCTTGCTAGCTGTGGAAATCTATGAGGGTCTCGGCCTCCAAGACCTCCTACGCCACTGCTGCTGCGATGGATCTCCACCGAGCAACTGGATTAGCCACCCTGTTTCACGTGGGATTTTTATTTTTCCGGACTGGGATTGACTAACGCCTGAGAAGGATCGTAAACCAAGAAAAAGGGCTTTATGCGGAACAAGCGTTTCTGCTGGATCCGGTTTTTCTTTTGAAACCTACTAAACTGTTGATTATTTCGGATTGTGTTGGGGAGGGGCAAAAAAACCCTTTCTTGCTTGCTTTTCTTTTTTTTCTTTTCTTAAATGACCTGAAGAGGTGATGCCCACGTATATCTGAACTATTGTAATGGCCTGATTTAAAGACTGCTTCCAGACTAGTGTTGGGATGCTGTGTGTGTACAAGAGACTGAGGGAGAGAGCGGTTTTTATAAGATGTCAGACTGAAACTGCCCGTTTTACCTCTAGAATAGTCGATGGGTTGCTTTTCACACATCGTGTTAACGGGGTCGAGTTTGGCTGAAATGTTTTTAAAATGAGGATACTGCTGGTTTTTGCACAATACTGTTCTTTTAATTCATAATTGTTCATTTTGAATTTGTGTCTTTTGGAAGTGTATTCTAATTGTCAAGGAGTCTATGAACATTAATTTGTAATAAATGTTTCGTTCTACCAAAGGGGACGGCCAACAACAAGTTTTAAGTGTCTTAAATTTTTCCACGTTTGAAAACCTAAAGTGGATGCCTGGTCTGGAACTCTAGTTCGTAATGCCAGCTCCGAATGTAATTAAGCAGTATGTCGATGCATGTACGAGACAAAATGACGACCTACTTAATGAAATCCCTAGTTAAGTCTTTGATCTAGCTGTACCCACTGACGCTGCTCTCAATGTCTTATCGTATCCTCCTAGATGACTACTATAACAACGGCGGTGCTAATGATGGCGATGGGCCTGCCGGCGTGATGGGACCCTCGGCCAACGCCACGGGTGGAGGTGCCGGCGGTTTCAGCACTTTCTATCAGAATGACTGTGGCTACTCCACCTCTCCACTAGCCGCCAAATCTGCTGGCAAGAAGTCCCTCCACCAGGGGGGCAAACAACCCTTTTCTGGGCTTGGAGGGTCAGCTGGCGGGGCACCGACTGGCTACCAGGCGACCCCTCCTCCAGGGCAAGGATCGTATAATTCCTATGGCCAAAACTTTGGGCAGGGCAAAAGGAACTTCAACCAGAAGCAAGGAGGTGGAAGCTATGCCAGTTACAGCACGGCCTACCCCAGTCAGGTGACTGGTGGTGGCTTTGGCCAGGAGTATAGCTATGAAGGTGAGAGTCGAAGTGAAGGTTGAGAGAAGTGTCCCGTTACAGGGCTTCAGATTCTTTTTTTTTTGTTGCGCTGGGTTGGCTATTCAGGTAGTATTCACAGATGTCCAAAAAATGGCAGAATTGGTCAATTGTCCATAGAGCTTTTTGTTCTAAAATTGACCTGGAAATTTGCTGGAAATGTTCATGGTTGGAGGGAGAGACTGCTAAATGTATTTAGAGTGTCTGGTACAGTGGATTGATGGCATGCTAAAAACATTTTCTTAGGTTACGGTAGCAACAGCTCAGATGAGTCCGGAGGCTCTTACCCCCACAACTCAGAGGGGGTCCATGGGGCAGGGCCATCTGGACAAGGGGGGGCTAGCAATTATCCAGGTCAGAATTGTGGCAAGTGTTAATTCGTGCATTTATTGCCATACAGGTTTGCGTAATTATGCTCCGACTGTTAGTGTTAAGTTGAATCTAGGGAAGGGTATTGATGTTCCCCCTGCATTGGCCACGCACTACTTAATTACTGCGCCCTTGCCTGTGTTCACAGGTTACGGCAGTCAGTCGAACTACGGCACACAAGGAGGATCTAATGCAAGCTATGGTGGAAACCAGGGCTCCTTCCACAGTGCTGCGGGATATGGGAGAGGCGAATCCAGCTACCAGTATAGATAGTTGAACTACCTCTTATGGTCATTTGACCCCCCTTTCCCCTTTCCAAAGCAGAACATCTTACATGTGCTTCACACTGTTATCCACTTTTTCTTAAAGACACGTGCGGATGGAGCGTTTTAGGTTTTGTGCATAATGTGAGTACGATTGATTTCCTTGTTAAGCGGTTTCCCAGTAAAACCCTGCCATCTTGTAGTTCCAAAAAAAAAAGAAGCCTGTTAGACTTGCCAGATGGATGGATATATTGTTTGTGGTTTTTTTTTTTTTTTTTTTTTGTTCAGAGGGGTTCCACAATTCAAGTTTCTATTTATCCAGTCATTTAGCCATTCAGAACTTTGAAGTTTCAACGTCAACAAAATTTGACTGCTGCAGAAAGCTAAAATGATGGCTGACGAAGAAACATACTTTGTGGAAAGGTCAACTGATTGCCGAATTCACTTGTTTTCCTTGAGCTTAAACAGTGTGGGGTTCCAGTCTGTGCCTGTCTATATGACTAAATTTTTTGATGCACCTTAGCCTGTGTTTAAATGCCTGTTCTGTATGACAGTTACTTGATATTGATTAAATTTATTTTTTTTCCCCTTACCAAATTGTATGTAGTTTATATACATATTCTTATTTTAACATTTTGTGATTTTATTTATATGTGGTTTTTGTTTCTGGTCGACTCTTCATGGTTGGCTAACAATGGAGTACAGCGATTTTGTAGTTTTGGGTCAGATGTTTTATTTTATTTGTGTATGGGGAGGAGGTTTTTCCCCCCCCCTTTTTCTTTTCCTTTTTGCGCAGTAGTTTGACGTGTATGACCTGTGTTATGAACGAATAAAGTATTTTTATTTTGGAAGAATTTTATACTTTTGTCTTGACACAAGAAATTTGACGGTTTGCAGCACTACACCCTCCAGATTTTTAACCATAATCCTGGGTTGAAATAAATTGGCTTCTACTTAAATATGCTTAACATTGCAGAAAGGTACTGATATTAATGCGTGAAAAATGGTTTGAATGCAACTACCACAATTGTTTAAACTTCAGGGGGAAAAAAGCCGTTTTGCAGTTGCGATTGATAAGTTTAAATAATGTGGATATTTTAACAGCGGAGTTTAAAATGTAGGGCTTCCTTAGAGGAAAACAATTTGCTGGTGGCTGCAGTTGAAGAGGAGCTGGGTGTAATCGATACGTTTCCGGACACACTCGGAGGAAAGCACTTGCATGAGTAGAATTTGCTTTGGAGTGAGAAGTAGAGATGGAAAAGTGGTTCTAGGGAAATGGTTTGTGAACCGCCCAGTTATGTTGACCTCCAGCTGTTTTTCAGGGGAAGGAGAACAAGACAAAGTTGAGAGATGGGGGTGGTTTGTGAAGGTCAAGTGCACACGAGGGCGTAAAGAAATATAAGACCACGGGAGGAGTGGACAAGCTTGATCCAAACATCCGCTTTTACAGCATTAATATCCAATCCTGCAAACGGTCACTGCGCATCATTACACATGCCCTTAGTGAGGTGAACCGTGGGCTTGAGTACCTTAGAGACAAACGACGCCATGGCACTCAACCACAGCGAATCATGGACAAAATCTGTGTTATATTTTGAAACCGTTTGGAAAAAGTTGATGTTCATGTGATGTCAATGTTACAATTATCAAATATATACGTCTTGTTCTATTACATATCTCTTTTCTATCTGTGGGTTGAGGTGCCCATTTAATTGAATAGATTACTTTTGATGCAATGTTTTAATCAGATGGGTTAACTCCTTACTTGCTCTTTGTCCTATTAAGGTGAGCGTCATCTACATAACAGACTTTTAGCATGTTAAAACAAACATTTATCAGCATAACTATGCATTGCATCAGGCCTCATCCGTTTTCGACTTCAACTTTTCAAACTTCTGTATTGCTTGGCAACAATTTAAACTGCAGAATATTTACATTTGTTTACCATTGGATGTTGGTTACACTATTTTATATTTGTAATATTTTGAAATATGATGTGGTGTGTGTGTAGGGGGTGTGGTGAGGTGAGGTGGGAGATAATAATAATAATAATAATAAATTAGGATGTGCAGCGAGCAAATCGGAAAATTTAACCGATGCATTTCTATTATTACACCACTAGGTCGACCCCTCGGTTAACGGCATCACAAAATTATATTCTACACCTGAACGCTACTCTTCATTGAAGTCGTCAACATTTTTTTTAAATCGTTTGGTCAATCATATGTTTTCTATTCCTTACATATCATTATTTTATCCGACATTCCTTATGACTTATTACTCAGTAAGTTACAAAATACCACATATAGGTTAATAAAACAATAAATAAATACAAATGAAAAGATTTTCTAATTCAGTGAAGACATCTTGCAGTGATGAAATATGCTTTGTATGTAGTTTTATCATCTCCCATCATCTGTGGGTGAATAGCCCAATTCTCTCAGCTTTAACCAGTCCTGTAGTCCATTAAGGTGTCTTCTTAATTGAACAATTTTCTAATAACAGTATTTTAAATTTGTAATTGTATCTTTTTGGATATGTATTTACTGCCGTAAACATAAAATAAGAAAAAGTACAGATTTGTACAAGAGCAGGCGATTAGCAAGCAAACAACTTCACTACTGTGAGGAGCGGTTAGTCAGTTCCTTCACTGGAATTGTTACTTCTAGATGGCTGTAGATGGCCGTTTTTAAGTTTTAACATAAGGTTATTGAAACGTTATCACTGCCAAGTTAGGCACGCAAATTGATAATTAAATTAATTAATATTAATATATAATAGTAATATAAAAAGTATCCATAGAATGTAAATTAATAAATTGACGTTGAGACAATGGTTAATTAATAAGCGATAATAAACTACTAACTACATAAAAAATAATTTTTAAGTAAGATATTCGCTTATAGAATGGGTTGTGTCGAAGACCGTTCCAAACAAAGGCTTTGGCCTTTAACATAAACTAGAAATAATCGGAATTCACCGATTAGGAAATTTAGATATACAAATCTGTGAACCCAGGTCCGACACATAACTACTTTTGTCCGGCTCCTCCCCATTTTTGAACAGCAGCGTTTTCTTCTGTCGAGTCACAGTTAACCCTTCTTTTTCCTAACCTCCTCCCTTCCGTGCCCTCCGTCCCTGCTGAGTCGCGATCGAGATTTAAAGTCCTTATCGGTGTCGGGGGTAGGCTAGAAAATCACGCCCCTATTAGTTAAAAGGCTCTGCGTTAAACCAACAAATAACGACTAGATTAAAGTTGCTATTTGAAGTTATTAACGTTACTTAAGACCCACTTTCTTCAGTTTCACGACTACGTGTCTAATTTCCATTGAGTCACGATTTCACCACAGCTTTCCCTTTCCACTCCACCCTCTCGTCGTTCCCTCAATGCTGAGTCATGGTCTGGATTTAAAGTGGCAGTCTTTATCTGCAACTCTCGGCTGCAACAAAATCACTTTACAGAAACTTTTCTGAAATACTTTTCAGTATAAACGATTAAATATCTTTTACATTTTTAAAAATGCGATTATTCAGTTGTTAAGCATTGGTGTACTTGCTTATTTTGATATTCACATTTTAAATTTAATTGCATTTAAAAATAGCAATAAAATCTTTATAAATGAATAATGCAGACAATAAATAAACAAACAAACAAACAAATATGGCAGTGACTTAGGGAAAAAAAGTTTTTGCCAGTTAGTAATCAATGTGTTGGGCTTATAGGAAGTCCACAAAACGGAGCATTGAGAACTAAGTAATCGTGAAATTATGAAGAAGAATAAGGGATGGCATTCATTTAAAAATTTCTTAACTACATTTTCTTAATTTGAAAAGGATGAGATTAATAAGACTAATTCCAGATTTCAGTAATGCCGCAAGCTTTAGAAGAAACAAAGAATAATAAAAACAGAAAGTATTCACTACAGATCATTGCCACGTGATTTAACTTTTCCCTGAGTCAAGATTTTAACACTGCTCTTGGGGGGGGGGGGGGGGCGGGGGGGGGCGGGGGGGGGGGGGGGGGGGGGGGGGGGGGGGGGGGGGGGGGGGGGGGGGG
>JAOYSI010000001.1:436077-452825 GCA_025775065.1 Hiodon alosoides | reverse complement strand
CCTGTATCTCTTTCTCCCAACTGAAGCAGCTACCTCCAGGGCAATTATTTCAAACAGTTAAAAAATTAATTCAGACCAAATGTCCTGGTCCTTTTGGGATGTTCATTAAAATCACAGGGAAAGGCATATGTCCAGTTCACTAAAAGAGAGATTTCCCTATTCAGTCCAGTCGATGAATACACTGATTAGAATTTTTTCCTGAAGTCTCCTTAGACACTGGCATAGGTTGCTGTATCGGATGTGAAGCATAACGTGATCAGTTGTTTAGAATCCCGATGTCACACATCTCTTCTCCTCAGTCTGTTTATTTCACTTTCTTTCTGGATTTTACATTTTTTCTGGATTTTCAAATGATCTCAGACTCCACTTGAGAGACGAACACACACCAATTGCCATGCAACTGCGTGTGGGAATGTGCCAATCGATGTTCCACAATGCCTAACTAATGCCTATACTGCGGTTATATTGGCAATCGGGAATAATTCACTGTTGTCCTCCTAATCGTCCATGGTTGTCGTCTTTCCAGACCCGAAGACCGCATTAGCTGTCCATCTGGGGAGTTGTGGAAGAGAGCAAAAAGAAAATGCATTTTTAAAAGTCTGGTAAACCAGTGTTGGTTAGAAAGATATATCAACACCAGGAATTTGGGATGGACTGTTGTTATACCCCCAGCTGAACTTCTTCTGTGTTTAGAGAAACGTTTCCAACTGTGGTCATGATCAAAAAAAAAAAAAAGACAGCGAGAGGCTGGTTTCAAAACTAATTTTACAACCTCCACTAGTCACAGTGCAGAACTGAAGGACGTCGATCGTATGGGAATATCACTAGTATTCATATTCAACCTCCACAGGAAAATCTTAGATTTCCCGTCCAGATGGTGACCTCAGATTATTAATCTGTAAAGACCGTGGTGGAGAGGAATCAGGCCAAAGTCTTACCCTAATTAGGCCAAAGGGACTTCCTGCTTTGTATCTGCGTCAGCGCGATGGTTTTTGTTATCCATGCTGTTTACTAAGTCTCAGGAAAATAAATGAAGGAAAATCACCAGCCTGATGTCATGCTCTTTCTTATGATTCTGATATGGAATGATCAATTTGCTGGACTATTTAGCAGTTCAGCGTGGGTTACTGCCACCCAAATGCCCCTATCCACAAAGATGTTGACAATCCTTTAGTGAGCAGAGTTCACCAGTAGGTATTGGCAAGTGGAGGTTGATTACCATTGACTGTGAAAAGACACGTTCACATCGTTTGATTGACTTTTCCATGAACTTAGTATAGACTTGTCTAACAATAAAGATTATGGTTTCCTAAAGATCCTTGTGGGCTTCTCTCTGCTGGTTTAGCGGGTGGATTCAGGACCGGGTGTCGTCATCCCCTTGGTTGTGAGTAATCCTCCGCGGAGCGGCCTACAAGAACATGAGATAAAATGGAAACGGAATACATCACACGCAACAGTGTTTATCAAAGCTTCGGGACGGTCCATGGTTATCCTCAAATGCTGCAGAGCCCTGAGGAAAAATTGGTATTTTTAACATGGCGTGAGGCCCGTGTTGCAAGACCTTTTTGTCTTTTTTTCCCCTTGCCTTTTTCCTTGAGGTGTTCAGCCAGAAAACCACAGTTGAAAAGATTAAACAGCTTTGAGACGCGTCTGCAAGCGGTTACTGTGAACCAGGTGAGAACCCCACCTCCAAATAAACTAAAAAACACTTGTCTGTCAATTTAATTTAAGTTTGGAATGGTTCGAGGGCTGCAAAGTGAAACAATGCACATTCCATCGAAACAAATAGGAAATCAACCATTAACCATTTTTCTGTCTCTTATGTCACGTGCGGATTCGTGAAAATATTCACTGCACGCGGACAGCGATGCTGTCAGGTTGAAAGGAAAAATCTGCGCTCCAACAGGATTAATTCCAACTCATCCAACAGAAGAATGTTTCGTTTCTGTGATAAATCATGAGCCATGCTCTATCAGATTGCCCAGTCTCCGATGAAAAATGTTGCAGTTGACTACAATGCTATGCACCGTGGTACGCTGAGATTTCAAACAAAATCCTTATCTGTTCTGAACTGTGCATGCATGTAAAAGATATGTACCTTGCTCGTGCAACCCTTCCTCAGATATGGATCTGAAACAAACTTCTCACATCTGTTTGGTCCGTACACTCCAGCCCAGCGGAACTCATTTTAAGTGCACATCAGTGTCACAGTGGTTAACGTTGTAGGCACTGGCCAAGGTGGTGGGAAATTACTGGTATGTTGATTAACAAATAGTTTTTCTTAGGATGTGTATTGTGTGCAGGCTTACAATGTGAAATTATTACTTGACCAAATGCAACTAATTCAAGCAAATAAACTTGCATATTCAAAAAGATTTGATGTGCTCTTTCAAAATGATCGTCAATGCTCAAAGCATTGCCGGTTAACGATCAGGGAGGAACCAACTTGGATTTGGAAGTTTACATTCTAGCTGGCTTTGAAGGAAACAAACACTGTGGCTGGCTTTGTCGAGAGGGAAACCAAGACGCAATGTTGGAGCACCCTGCGATTGCGGGGGCCAAACGGGAACCTTTTAAAAACCGTTTTATGGAGAAGAAATAGGGAAATGGGGTTGACATCTTGATCTACAAAGTGGAAAACGTCTACCGTGGCCAAACGCATAGAGGCTGATCTCTTTGTCCTCATCTGAGAATGTGAATTTGAGCATGGCTGTGGAAGACCACAGACGTAAATATGCACTGTCAACGCTTTCGTTTTGGTTTCCAATGGCAACGCTGAATTGGAGTCAAGGTCAGAGACTCTGTGACTTTGAATGTTTCCAAAGCAGAAGGTTTTAGTCAATGAGATTGTGATGTTACAACTGCCTTTACACTCAGATCCTGAAGACCCCGGCAATAGACCATCAATGCATTGTCATGTCTAGGTAAATATAGATGGTCTACGCAAACCACATTTATGTCTGTGCGTATTTCGGCATCACTAAAGTGTTAACCTGTAAGAGATTAAAAAGGCCTGATAAGTGAAAATGACTTCAGCTTTTGAGTTCTCTATTGAGCGGGAGACAGGGAGGTCTGTACAGTAAGATTACAGGTCTTGTTATCTCTGCTCTGCTCCTTTCCCCGGATTCATCACTGTTACCTTATTGTTCAATCCTGTTGGTCACAATTTTTATTTGAACAATAAACTGTTTGATGGCAAAAGTAAAGATTATTAGAAGTGAATCCCATACTCAGATACACCCCCCACACTCTTTCCGCCCTCCAAAACTTCTACACTTCCAAGTGCATAAAATATGTTGGTTTTAGTTTTAGTGTGATTCCGGTTATCATAAGCCCAGCAGGGACTGATAAAGATAAAGAAACAAACACACCTATTTCTATTTATAACAGTGTACCAGAGGTGGCGTGCGCACTTTGAAACATTGGGCTATTTGCTTATGGTGTCAGTCAACAACGATGAAATATTTAACATTCGCAAAATCCTAAAAAACAACGCAGCCGGAGAAACTGGAAAAAGCCTGTTGTTGCACTGACAGAGCGGGACAAAAGAGGTGGAAACCATCAATTCTCTGACTGTAAGTAATACATCATGCATGTATCAGGTTGCAAGTAATATTAACAGCACCTGCTCTGTTTTGACACCTGTCAGCACTTATGTACCGATTTATAAAGAATACAAACAAGTAAGGGTAAATGAGCAGAAAGACCTGCTTAGGGTGTGCTGTAAATAAATACATATAACTACATAAATCGGGGATTTACTACCAGATATGTCTTATATGTAGACACAATATACAGTATGTTATTTAAAGGTAAGACGTGACCTTATAATAATTTATACAGTATATGAATAATACTGTGTACAAGCACACTGTTATGATTGCATCCTGTTGTAAATTCTTTTCACAGACAATTATTATATAAACACACACTTATGATAAACTACTCCCAATAACTCAAACACCTCCGTTTATGCATTTCCATATATAATTTACAAGATAAATACTTACACGACATATTTTAATACAACTGTTTTGTCATAAATTAAGTCTTTTAAGTCGTCCAACTCCCAACGCTTTCAAACACACACACAAAATCAAATTTAAACCACAGCTGTGGGTGGCAGTGCACACCTTGGAGATGTTGTTCTAGCACGTGAGATCCGGTGCATTTCGTTTCCAAGGTGAAGATCTTAACCTCAATTCGAGAGATAAAACAGATAAATATTCAAATAAACGAGTAAAATCTTATGCATATTGTCAACGATGGTTTGTAAAATCTAGATGTAAATTATAATCTGGCGACAACCTTGTCTAATGAGCGATCTTGGGCTAATTTTTAGGGTACTAAGACTTCTTGAAAAGAAACGTGAATCAACCAATCATACTGGACTACTTAAGTGTATGCTTCAAGACGACATGAGGTGTTTAATAAACAGCTTAGATTTTTTTTTTTTTTAGTTAAAGAATTGGATATCAGCCGTAACATGGGCATTAAGGAGCCATAAAATACAGGGCATAAAAGGGTATTTCTCTGCATTTCTCGGCATTTCTCTGACTAACAAGAATTAAGAAAAAAAGAAGAAAAAAAAACATTCTTGACGGAGATTTCGACTGTTCTAAATTGGCTACCCACCAGCCTTGCTTCGCTTATCTCTCAATGCGGCCGAAGGGTATGCTAGTATGGTTGCACTCTATAAATGGGAAGTCCAAGCAATCTCATAATTGACTCATTCTAGTATTGGAGAAACTCACGCGCACTCGGATTTTCTTCAAATAAGGAAAACCGGCCAAATGGCACTTACTCGTTTTATTAGTTTTTTTTGTTTTTTACTTAGTTTAAGAATGAAAAGTGACACCTCGTATCTGTACCATTCTTAATTAAAATGCTGAAGAAAATTACTTCCTGCCGTATGTATCTCATAATCCAATTTTAGTTTTGTAATAAAGATCATTCTGGAGGTTCTTGTGGGACTTGTGGGACAGTGAAGATAAACCAGAAGAGGGTTTCAGAAGAACTTCAACATTCCATGAATTAAAATACTGACTTTGACGCGTGTAGTGGACACTACAGTAGACTCTACTGCCGATTCGAAGACTCAAACGGTAATTTTTCCTTTGTGCTCTTGCTTGTATTTCTGATTTAATCTATAAATGAGCAGAACTGATACATATTGTTGCCGTCGGATAGACGGTCATATTTATTTGAACAAATATCCATGTAGTGCAAATATCTTCTACCTGAGTTATTTTACATCGCAATGAACAGACGTGTTTTTAATCTAGCTAATCGGAGTAACGTTATTTTGCAGCCATTGAGTAGAACTTTGTACAGCAATCAAGGTAAAGACGAAATTGTTTCAAAAATCGACTAATATCCAAAACTGCATGTCTTATAAGTATATTATTCTTATCTATGCGGGTAAATTATGCATTATTTCTTATTACATATTGAAAAGTTTATTTATTTATTTTCACAATAATGCTTGTCATGTTATGTTGTACGTATAATAATATTTTATTGTTAATAATGAAATGTTTAATAATGAACATTATTGTTCATGATACATGAAACGCCCCGACGTTAGAAAAAAACGCTCAGTGGGAGCGGAGTACTGAGGAAGTTTAGGGAAATGCGTCTCGCAATATTCTCAGATATTTATATATAAGTTAAATAGTTAAAATGGTATGTGAATTGTAATTGTTTATCCAGTTTGATACATTTCAAGATGTTGGCATAGGCTAAATGTATAATGAAATTGAACTAGATGTTTTAATGCGTTAACAGTCCGTTAATTACTAAATGGATTCATGCTAAATTATCTCAACACCAGACATCGGAGGTGTACGGGGAAAATATACTTTTTAAAAAGCGGTATCTTGTCCCCGACTATACTTGTCCTACTAACACATGTTGAGGCCAACATTTTTGCTTGCCTTTATGCCTTTTCTTGTACGATCCTGTGTGAAATTATTAAATAATTGAAATGCATTTAATAAATTATAGCTTCGACGAGAAAAACGAATACTATCAATAAAAAAGTCAATAGTTATCTAAAACATTTTTAAACCATTAAAAATATTTTGTGCAAATAGAGCAGTGGGTTAGGTTTAAAAAGTACACTTAGTAAATCCACGAATTATTGGTAAATTGAAAGTGTATTCAGTGGCGAGATTCTTAAACTTATCAATCGCCATCAGTGTAAGCACTGGTTTATGATGTTTAGATTGATAATAGATAGAATGTTGATGACACTTGTTGTTTCAAATATATGTGGTTAATACTTGTTAGCATTATTTTTATTGATTTACCTGACATCACTCTTGCTATCATTCCATGCAAGATCAAAGGCTTTCTTATTAATGACTAAGAAGATTTATCAGATCACAACGGGAAAAAATCAGCGTCACTGATCCGACCTAGTGGATAGAAGAGGGCCTTCATGATATTTTTTGGCAAAAACTGTCTCACCTTGCCCATAGCTTGAGGTAAAAACCTTACGTAGAAATGTTGTAAATAGCTTTTTTGTTAAGAGAGTTAAAAAAAAATTACAATTGAGTTACTTAGCAGATGCTTTTATCCAAAGTGACTAACACAGCCTACATTTTCTACATTCATCTACTAATAAAGCTGGATATTTTGCTGAAGCAAGTACCTTGCTCAAGGGTACAACAGTTGGGGTGGGACTTGAATCAGTAAACCATCTGCCCGCACCAAATCATCCGCCCACTGGTGTTGTGAATCTTAATGAATCTTAAGGATAGGGTATTAAAGGAAATAACATTTTTAAAACTTTTATTTTCTTTGAAATTAACTAAAAAGAATGAACAAATTTAATGTTGATCTTTTTATTTTTTTATTTTGAGTTAATTATGCACTGATACAGTTAATCACCACTCTTATTTATGTGCCTGACTGAGAAGCAAGGTGCTTGCCAGGTGTTGATTTATTCTCTGTATCTTCTCAGAACACCTTCTTCCTGATGAACCACCTAAGCCTTCGTCACCAGTGATGCTGGCCATGCGTCCCTGTAACTCTTCGTGGCCATCCAGTTTCAGCCAGAGCCAAGTGGCAGTGACTGTGGGAGCACGACAGACCAACTTTACCACGGAGAAGCCCAAATACGCTCGCGATGCCATAGCAGTGGTGTTCCCCATGACTCTGGGGATCCTCTCCAACATCATCGCCCTGATCATCCTGGCCAGGGCCTACTTCCGTCTGCGCCGCCGCTCCAAGGCCACATTCCTGCTGTTCGCCAGCTCCCTAGTGCTCACGGACTTCGCTGGCCACGTCATCCCTGGCGCCCTGGTGCTGCGACTGTATGGGCAGAAGCTTGACTCCGAAAAGCCCACGGACGCCCCCTGTCAGTTTCTGGGGGGCTGCATGGTCTTCTTCGGCCTGTGCCCGCTCTTCCTGGGATGTGCCATGGCGGCAGAGCGGTGCCTGGGCGTGACGCAGCCCCTGCTCCACACCTCGCTGGTCACCACCACCCGGACCAAGCTCTCTCTCTCCGCCATCTGGCTGGTGGCGCTGTGCGTAGCGCTGCTCCCTTTCTTCCAAGTTGGAGCCTACACCTACCATTACCCGAACACCTGGTGCTTCATCAATGTCCTGGACAACACTCAGGGCCCCAACATGGCCATGGTCCTCCTCTTCTCTGGGTTAGGACTGGCCTCCCTGGCAGTGTCAATGGTCTGCAACACCATTAGTGGACTCACCCTGGTGCGGGCGAGATTGCGGAAGAAATCCCGCCGTCGGTGTTCAGCTAAGTCTCATGACATTGAAATGGTTGTTCAATTAGTGGGCATTATGGTCACTTCCTGCATCTGCTGGAGCCCCTTGCTGGTGAGTTGAAGCTTAAATAATTCAGTGAGCTTTACATGACTGATACAAATCATTCCATGGGATTGATTCATTATTTACTTTTATTTCGGCAGACGGATTCCAAAAACGAAACATTTCACATTCAAGTTCCCATGTATGTCTTGTTGTTTTTTTGGCTATGTGCTTTTACAGGATTGTACATGTTGCCAAAGCAACATAAATCAGCATAGAAATACAAAAGATTTAAAGTTGAACAGGACGTTTTTATCTCTTCCTTCCAGATTTTTGGTCTGATGACAGTGACCCGGCCCTACAACTGTTCTCCTGAGAGTGACATGTACTACAAAACTCTGATGATGACGGGCGTGCGAATGGCAACCTGGAACCAGATCCTGGACCCCTGGGTCTACATCCTCCTCCGCCGGGCTGTCCTGAGAAAGGTCTGCCTCATCACCCGGCACCAGGCGGACTTCATGGGGAGCACCATCCGTCGCATGGAGGTCAGCTCCTTTCCGAGCTTGGAGAAGAAGAACACCATTAACAGGATCTGAGGACGGTATTTGCGGTTGGGTAGGCCCTCAGAGACAAGAAAGGAACGGACATTGGACATGTGGACATTGGTTTGCCTTTTCAGGATTTGTCCATGCAGCCTCCCCATCAGAAGGGAGGGAGGGGGGTTGACCTTGTCCAGAGGTGTCAACCTTGTTGGTTTCGCACTAACTCTTCTTGACCTAATGAGACAGAGCCTCATTTGTGAACTCCGTTGTCTGTCAATTTGTATAGATTGGAAGCCTATTAGAAAACAGCATTATTTTTTATTTTACTTGTTGAGTTTTGCCAACTTGTAGTTGAAGGTGGTGCTTCCAGCAAATTCAGACAGGCACCGTATGGGACATTCCGGTTCACATGCAGGTCCTCAAGGCCAGCCGCAGAAAACTAGTTTGTTCTATTGGATAAGGCTAGAATGAACGTACATAAGATAAAGGTGGCTTTGAGACCTGCCAATAGGTACATTTAGGTTAATGGTATGGGTTAAATCAAGGTCTTTGCATCATATAGGTACCAGAATAAGAGCACAATGTATGCAGGTTGAATATGTAATCTATCATATTCACAGAAATATCTAACGCCCTTATTTTAGTCCTGTACATCATTCGTAACGATCCAGAAATATGCTATATATTTAAAAACTTTCTGTTAAATTTCAAACATCTGAAAAGAAAAAGGAAAAAGAAAAGCTATGGTACTACAGAAATCACTGCAACCACAGTTTCAAAAAAGGATAAGACGTATAAACTCTGTGTCGAAACACACTACACCCTCTCTGCCATAGGCAGCTTTATGTCTCAGACCGCCATTCTTCAACCCAGCCACTACTACCAATGAAAAACAAGCACCTAAATGGAAGCCATTGCGTTTTGTTCAGGCTTAAAACGCATTAGCTGTGATGTTCAGGTTGTGATTAATTTAGCCATTATAGTGAAAAGATTACCATTGGCATTTAGCCCGGACACGGTGGCCATTTCTAAACTGCCCCCTTTACTACCCCACCCCTCTATCAAATGGGATATTTGTGCAACAGTATGACGACATCACTCATCACTACGGCGTGTTGTTTACCGGACTTGGAAAAAAAGGTAGTAAAGAGCCGGAGGTGTTTTTATAACTGTGTGAAACACATCTACGTTGTTGGTCAGCACCTTTGGCCTCCACAGTAGCCACATCTAGCTCTTGTGTTCCAGGTGTAGCAGTATATTTTCTGTATTTGGATATCCTCAGTGCAAACACTTACCTGCTCTTGCACATCAGAAATCATGCTTGACATCCTTCGGAGTAATGCAAAAAGAACGAACGGCTGACAATGTATTGATGAATAAATTAATTATGTTTTGCCTATTATTTTACGCTTTAAAAAAAAAAACATTTATAAAATGGATTAACTTGAAAAGATACACATGAAATTGCAACCTAAGAACTAACTGTTTCCAATGGGTAGATGGACCGATAGTGACCCTTGCTGGTTACTTTATGAATAGTATCAGCACAGGATAAATGGGCTATTTGGATTGCGTGCTACCTAACTGCTAACCAACTGTGCTAACTGTTAACTAATTATTATGATTTTTTTTGTTCGCAACAAAATTAAACTAAATTGGTTCTAGTGTGCGATAATTGTACAGATACTTCAGAGACACGTCTTATTCGATCAGTGTGTTATACATTTTGGCTGTTACACTGTTTGTTTTGTCCCTTATTGTACCCGTTGGCCTTCAGGCATTCTCCTGCTGCTTATTGCTTTTATAATAATAATTATTATTATTATTATTATTATTATTGTGTCTGTCTTAGAGAGGCATATCCCAATTAAAACTTGTGATCGGCACCATGGGCGGCAGACTTGAGCTTTTGTGCATATGTGAAAAACTTGAAGAACTTCGGCAAGGAATTATTCTTTAAATATGTATAAAAAGAGATGAGAATGTAATGGCATACAAGGCCACAGTATGACATGATCTACTTATACGTTAATCAGGAATTTGCAATGTGTGTTATTTGTATCTTTGGGGAACATTTTATAAGTACAGTAATTATTACACGTGTCATTGGACCACTGTTATGAAACGGTTACTGCTTCTAATGATAATATAATAATATTAAAGTTGTCATTTTGCTACAATTTGCTTATAGATTAGGTGCGTTTCTATGTTTCCTTTCAAACAATGTTCTTTAACAAGGTTTTTATTCTTGTGCTAGGGTGGTTGTTAGTTTGATTGCAGATGATTCCTTATGTCAAACAGGTCACTTGTTGTTTGAGATTTCTCTCAGTTTGGGTGGCGTGTAAATTTCTCATTGAACTTACGTAAATAATCATAATAATAAATAAAAAAACTAGGAATGTACAGCTAATTCCATCCCTTTTCATTTGCAGTAGGCTATAATGTTCTGCCATTAACGACAAATCGTCTTTTGTTTGCAAAGCTTGTCGTTTTCACTTAAGAAAATCGTTATTTATCATTAACACTCCAGCGACCAAATACATGATCTGATCCGTAGGTCACCGCAGGACTGTATTATTCTTTTTCTCCTTCTAGTTTAGTGTTTAACAACGGTTTGTATTAAAGTTACAGGTGCATTGCCGCCACCTACTGTGCTGGAGTGTGGACTAGACACAGGCAATAACTAAATTCTACCCGTGAACCCCGTTTCTCTCAAAAAGGAAACCAAAATATTTATATTTATTCCTGCATAAATAAATGTCCTCTATCCCGTTTTATCTCACTCTTATTCTAAGTAACTCTCTCTCCCTTTCATACAATCCACACTGGAGCCATACACTGTTTCCATTTCCCCACTGTAATCACTTCTACCCAATCGATGTCAACCTATTATATTTAGCGATTTATTTTAACGACTGAGCCCTATCCTCAACCTAGTAATCCCTGTTTCTTCCATCCTGTTTCTTTCAGTCTTTCTCCACTCTTTCAACTCCACTCAATATAATTCATCTTCGCATTGGCACGTACTCATTCAAAAGCAGTGCAAAACAGTATTTACATATCGTTGTTTGAAATAAAATAGAGCTGGTATTAATGAAAGCATTTCAATCATTAGTGCAAAAACATTTTACATTTTAGATGGAATCTTCTGAACCCATTATTGAATTGTATACATTTTACAGCCAATGAACCGTGGAACAAACAAACAACTTGTTAGGAAGGTTATTGGAATGGACAGTTCAGAATTAAGTGACTCGACCAATGAGAAGCGCAGTTTGGGTAGTGGAACATGACAGATGCGCTGAGGGATAACAGAGCAGGAGGTTTTCCTTCTATCTCACACAAATCACCTGTTTTAAAATACAGAACAAAACGCGTCCAGAATCAGTTCAATACGGAACACGTCTTTTAATTTCCAATTACGGGACGATTCCGTATTTTACGGGACGGTTGACAACCCTAACTGCAATTCCAACAAAATCGCCATTATTTCTGTTGCAGTTGCATACATGGCCAGGTGATCTGACGTTTGCCAGCTCATACCCCGTTTCCTCGGCCCATACTTGGATCTTGTGACTGTGTATAATTGATACATTTCATCGTGTTTATTGTTTTTATTATTAATTCAACGGACCACGACGCATTGGGCTCTGATTGGGCCAGGTGTCCCCCTACTAGCCTACCAGCCAATTATGATCCCACGATACGAGGATTCGTTAAAAAAAGGTAAAACCCCCCTGATGACGTGATCGCTTTCTATGTGTTTGCAAGCAGCGGAGCTGCTATTCTTTAATGGTTGAGTGGAGACGGACATCGCTTTAACAGTAAGGACAGGAAAGAATGAATAAATAAATGTACTTCTCTATTAATCTAGTGTTGAAATATCGATTATATAAGCACGCGCTGCATCTTGCTGGCTAAATAACCGCACCCACATGGTAACGGGTACATGCTACCTAGCGAGCCAACTTCTTTGTTTGCTAGCGCTAGCTATTGAGTTTCGTTAGTTTGCTTAACGCCATTAGCGGATTGTATGTTACTTGGTTGTATAAATAGCCTAGCAGCTATTTGCTAGAAAACGATTCAAGTCATGTGCCCCCTCGATGTGCGTTACTGATTCGAAAGATGCAAGCTGCTCTATTAAAATGGTGTCACGACCTTTTTTGCTGGGTAGCTACTAGACAAAACATGTAGCCGTTTAACCGTTATAAACTGTGTATATCGTAAAATTCAGTCGTATTGACGGTGTAATATTAGGGCGTCGTTTCGATGGAAAATGTTACATTTGGGCATTTTCAAGCCATGGTGTGCAATGAGTATTTTAACCCGTTTAAGTGGGACTAAGAATAAAATGGCGGCCTCTGCGCGTTCGTAGCTACTTTTTCTACGGTGGATTGTATTCTTAGCACGTGGAGATCGTGATCCCTGTATCTTCCTTTGCATGACAAATGCGCATTAATTAATACTTTGTACTTGTATTTTAACCCCCCGGACCCTTAATTTAGACGTATTTTTCGCAGCTGAGTTTCATAGATGGCTTCTGGCTTTAACCCTCGCAGTCGGAGTTGACTGAAGTTGCCAACCAGAAGCTCAACGATAGATGATGATCTGTCGTTACTAACGGTGCGGATTTTTTTTCGTGAGGGTACCAGGGGAATGGGGTGAAAATGGCGCACTGGTTATCGATTATTTATTTTTGTATGTCGTGCTCCTATAGGGCTTCGAAATCCAGTGTAATGAGTAGCCAGATCCTCGTTTTAACAAGAATGTCGTTGAAATATCCCTGTGATGCCTTGCCCAAATTATTAGCACAAATAAATGTCATCCACGTCAATGTCCTAGTTGATACTTTTTAGTAAACCCTCTCTTGGCTGGGCTATGAACCAGTTGTTAAACCTGTAATATCTGCCATTGTTTTATTTATCACAAATCTACATTGTACACCGCATCAATTCATAGAAAACTAAGACATTCCCCTATTGTATAGGGATGTCGTGTATGAGTTGAGCTCTTTTTAAAAATTTCTGCATGCCGCCCGTCGTATATCCATTGTGTTGAAAGGTAATATCATGTTCCAAGAGTTAAAATAGGGAAATATTTCATTATTGCACATATAAATAGGAATGCTAGCACAGAGATATTTCTAATGGATTCCTATGGGTAATTGCGACTAGTAAATGATAACTAAATATTTGTGTATAATGCCCCCCCCCCCCCCATGTTCTGTTAAGTTTAAAAATGGCACAAGTCTTGGTTTTCTGCATGTTCCAAGACATGACATACAATCTCTACGTCTTCCCCATAGGTAATTAAGCACATAAAGCAGTAGTTAGCTGAGCAGTTCAATAGAGCGCTGGTCTACTGAACCTGAACTTAACCCTTGATGGGGGCGCTCCATTATTAGAGACATGTACCCATTAAAATAACACAATTATGTAAGGAGTCAGTATGTTTTCGGGGCATTTTGCTGTGTGAATCTGTCTTTCCGACACCCTTTCCTCTACTCGCCTCTGTTAGCTTTTCAGAAGTTTTGCTTCTTAAAGAGCCGTCGTGGTTTCATATGCATCAGTGAGGCCTATTTCAACGTTTCTCCCTCCAAATCCATGCCGATGCTGGGGAGGACAGTTATTTTTATTTATTTTTTTTAAATGGGTATCTCGCTTTGACGGTAACCCACAAGGCAGCTTGTATTATGAATTTGTATTTTTAAGAATGTCTCAACCCCCCTATATTCTAATTTCAGATACGTAGTGCTCTCCTGCTGGTACGTCGTCTAGGAGAGGTCCTGTGGTTTCCCCTAACTCTGTAAAACTGCCACGCACGCTCCTGAACAGGGACATTCGGCATTTGCCATGGTAACTACCTTTTTTGATGCTTCCTTTTTCCTTTAACTTCTGTTGTTTTAACCAGCTTTTAGTGCGTATAAAGAGCTGTAGAGATGAACAAATATTTTTTTATAGCCTTGTGTGGGTAGTAATGCTTTTTTCCCTTCTTCTTAATGTCACTTCTGAGGTCAGTTTTTCATGTTTTTAAATTAGTAATGGAAGGTTTTACACAGCAAAACACTAGCTTATAATTTACCTGCTTCCGAGTTTTTAAATGGGTATTTTGACAGTGGCGGACTGCTGTTGATGTAATATGGCTGGGGAAACTGAGATACCTTTGTACTTTGAGTGCGCTGTTCTGCTCGACGCCTTCGCGTACTCCTTCTCCCCCTGAACCGTTTCCCTGCCGCAGCCCCCTCCCTTCCGCCAGCGGCCCATGCGTATCTTCGTGAACGACGACCGCCACGTGATGGCGAGGCACTCGGCGGTGTACCCCACGCAGGAGGAGCTGGAGGGCGTGCAGAACATGGTCTCCCACACCGAGCGGGCCCTCAAGGCCGTCTCCGACTGGCTGGATGAGCAGGAGAGGGTCGGCGCCAAGTCTGAAGCCAGCGAGGGTGAAAAGGAGAGGTTAGGCGCCGTTGGGTCACTCAGAGTTTTCCGAACTAGTCACAGGGTTTTTAAAATGTGTAATGTTGGTGTGTAGTTCTTAGAAGAGTTTTGGTTTAAGCTGAGAAATCTTCTGGCTCCTGACCGAGTTCTGTCCCGTATCCCTGCCCTAGCGAGCCGAAGCCTTCGGAGCAGGCTACGCGCTCTCTGCGTGGCGTGATGAGGGTAGGCCTGGTGGCCAAGGGACTCCTGCTGAAGGGAGACCTGGACCTTGAGCTTGTTCTTGTGTGCAAGGACAAGCCCACCACCTCCCTGCTGAAGAAGGTGGCAGACAATCTCTCCGTGCAGTTAGCGGTACGTCCCCCTGCTCGGCCGACCTGCTGATGGATGCAATCTCTGCCTCTGGTTTCCCCGGATGTTGGGACGTCGGTGGACACCAAAGCCTATATGTTTAGTCACTGTTGTCCCTTGTCCAACGCAGAGCATCACGGAGGACAAATATGAAGTCGTCCAGTGCATCAGCGAAGCCGACATCGTTATCAAGAGCACAAAGGAGCCGAAGCTAACGCTAACCATCCACCTGACGTCCCCCGTGGTCCGAGAAGAAGCCGAGAGACAGGCCAGCGGAGGTAGGCGCACTCTCAAAGGGCTCCGTGTTTGCCTGCACCACCACCACCACCACCGCCAGGACAGTCATTGTTTATTGGGCCTTCAATTGAGCTAGATGACTTGTAACACTCACCTAGTGAAACTTTAAAGTTTTCGAGAGTAGTATTTCCATTTATGGTAGCATTTTTGATGGCCCAATACACACTACAGGACAACATGGGAAGAGTTTATTACATTATGAAAACCTATTTCGTCCCCTTTTCTAGTTAAATAGATGTCTCCAATTTGAAGGCTTACTGAGAATATAAAAAAAAAACCCAGGCCCCCAAAAACAAACTTTGATTGCATGTTATTTATGCTGAAGTTGTATGAACGGTTTGCATTGCAGCAAAAATGAGTCGCAGATATTGTGTGGCATTCTGGGTTACTGTACCCAGCAAAAGGGAGTCTTTTTTGTTCGTTTTAGCGGGGTGGCACGGATTATAGATAACGCTGGGACCGTTTGACTCTGCATGGTTGAATGCGAATTCACCCAGTCATAGTCAAAGGAGGTGGTGGCCAGTGAGGGGAACCAGAGCGCCAGTACACGACTTCGGAGGAGGGCAGCGGAATAGTGGAGTTCACCATCTGAGTCAAGCGGCGCTTAGAAAACTGTGCTTTTCAGGTTTCGGAGCAGAACACGGCGTCGTTCAAGAGTTTTGATATTTACCCAGAACACAGAACCCTGGCCTTATCTGAATCCCATGCCAAGAAAAGAGCCCAGTTTGGGTCGGAGACGCCATTAATTTTTGCTGCAGTGTAGACTTGTGGTTTTTTTTAACCTCTGTGCATCTGGTTACTGCTGCCTGATTCAAAATCTGATTCTCTCTGCCAAGCCTTCTAGTTTGTCAATTTTAGGGACGCTGGACCTTTGACCAACTGGACGCTCTCTGTCTCGGAAGGGGCAAGGCAGTACAACCAAAAAAAGTAGGGGGGGCAAAAGGGAGGGCTCTTTCCCTGTCACAAAGGAATACACCCAAAATAAAAAGTACAATTGTCTCAATGGAGATTGTTGATCCTTTAATAAGCCCTCTCTTTTGAGAGTAATGGTTACTTTAGTACTGATTATTCATTCGTAGGATTTAAGATGGGTATGTAAGCTGGTGCCCAAATCCCCTCAGAGATCGAGGAACCCATCAAGGGATGCCTCCACAGTTCCGTGGGATGGCCCAGTCTCCTTGTTTAAAAGTTTCCTATGGGGAGACCCTCCCCGCCGCGCCCCCGCACTGGACCGCGTTCGCTGCCGGACCAGACATCGTCCTTGGGCTGCTGTGTGACCCTGGACATGACAAGGCGTGAGGGTTGGTGGTGGGCCCAGGGACAGGACATGGTGTGAGGGAGGGAG
>JAOYSI010000001.1:422687-436067 GCA_025775065.1 Hiodon alosoides | reverse complement strand
CCCCCTCCACCGCCCATCTCCTGCCAGTGCTTTGGGAAAGCTGCCTCCTCCCCCCTGGCCGTGCGACAGAACCCCCCTTGGTCAAACCGTACCTTGTCTTCTTATTCCACCCGCCAATAGAATCGCTATCAGTCAACGCTCCCCCGGATGTTCTGGACAGGCAGAAATGCCTTACTGCCTTGGCGTCTCTCCGCCACGCCAAGTGGTTCCAGGTTTGCATCTTGTCTTATTACGTCTTTAAGTAGCGGCTTCTGTGTGTCCCCGATATTATTCTGTGTTATGTGTATGTTGAAGTTCATCTCCTATTTAATAGACTCGTGCTCCTACTTTTAGAGTGAAGAGCAAATGTATTCCCATCGATAGAATGGCTTTGCGGTTTTTAATGTTTAAAATAGAGACACGTCGCAATGATTTTAATGTTCTGACTCTTTAAGGCTCTGACAAAGTTCATTACCATTGCAACGGAAGCTGACACCTCTAATAGAATAGCCTTTCACGTTACCCAATGATCACAACCCTATTGCGTCATTGTTATAGTTTACGTACTACCGCGATGCAGATTATTTCTGCCTGTATATCTGTAGTTTTACGTTAACTGTAGTGTGGTGTAGAGCCAGGGATCTCAAACAACAGTCCTCACGGGTCACCTGGTCTTCTGTGTTTGGTTCTACCTCACCCATAATCTTTCAATCTGAGGCATTGTTGGATTGCTAACTTAATTTACCCAGTGTTTCCGAGAGCCGGAGGACTGGAGTTTGAGACCTCCTGGTGTAGCGTGTGTGGGCAGAAATCTCCCATGGCCTGCTTGTGCTGCAGCTGTCTCTTCTCCTGTACTCTGGAGGTGTACTCGTAAAAACGGCGTGCCGAGCTTCAGGATGTCTCGTCTGTATACAGCACCAGAGAATACTTTCCCCACCGCTCCAATGTTGATTTGGCATTTGGTAGTGAACTCAAGTGCAGCTTTTAACCTCTTTTCCCCTGTTACTGCATGCAAACTCGAAACAAACGTTTGTTACACTGGTACAGGATGCGGGAGGTTTCCGATTGCCACTTGTTCCAATTGGTCAAAGAATGTTCATTTCGTTTTCTGACACATTCACCGCTGAAACCACTTTGTGCCGCTCAACAACTGTCGTGGACAGCCTCAGTAAAGACGTCTCTCACGCTTGAGTATTTATTTCCTTGTGAATATCTAACAAGGTATACCCCTTAGACGCGTTGTTCTGAAAGCAGACGGCGGTGTGTGAGACGCCTATGCTGACCGCTGTATGCCCATCTCCCCATCCCCGACTGTGTCCCCAGGCCAGGGCCAATGGACTGAAGTCCTGCGTCATTGTCATCCGCATCCTCAGGGACCTGTGCTCCCGGGTCCCCACCTGGGCTCCGCTGCGGGGATGGGTGAGTTCGCCGTTTGGTGGGTGTAGCACGCCGACGTGCTTGGTTCGGAAATAATCGCTAAAACACACTTCCGGGTTCTCTGGCTTTCTTGCCGGCTTTATTTCAATGATCGCTCTTCAGTGATCCTCCTCACGGGTTCACCCCAAACACAACAAACTAAAATGACAAACTAAACAAAATACTGAACAAAATTAAATTTAAACCAAGACGAAGTGTCAGCATCCACTTCGCCCGAGTCGACTCTTTCTTCCGCCTTGTTCACCTCCTTGTTCTGCCGCTCTGACTGCCGTTCTCCCGCCCAGCTCCTCTCCCAACTCCCAACAGCACCTACTGAGGGATCACAGGTCGTTAAATGCTGTTTGCAATTAGCACGATCCTCAGCCGGTGCTGATGGGCGTGCCCGGACCTCTCCCGTGCGTGTACTCGAGACGGACGCGTGGCACAGTGGGGCAGCTGTGTCGAGAGTTTTACGCGGGGGAACTGCGGCCCGCAAGGGCCAGGATTGCGCGGCGCGATTTAGGATTTTTTTCTGTGTATTCTGCAGTGTGGCATTATATGCTCCCCGTTCAATCAAAAAGTGCCTTATTCTGCTCGAGAAAGTATACGTTCTGCATAAGAAGGTAAATTCTAATTGCGTATTAGAAACACATTTTTGGGGGGAAAGTTACATTTGCTACGAAGGCTAAATGTGTCGTAATAGCTTTAATCGTTATTGTAATAATTATCATTTATTTCACCTGTTAGGTGCAGTCTAATAGTGGTGTTAGTTGTCCTTGAATTCCTTCGGTTTACTAATCTCTAAAGCAGTTGATCAACAGAGTTGAAAGGCTATGTTTCTAGGTGGAGATAAAAAACTTTTTTTCTTTTTCTTTTCTCCATCTCATCTTCCATCAAAGCCATTGGAGCTGCTCTGCGAAAAAGCGATCGGAACAGGGAACCGGCCAATGGGAGCAGGAGAGGCTCTGCGCAGAGTTCTGGAATGCCTGGCTTCTGGGATCTTGATGGCAGGTCAGTCTCGTGGGTCAGAGCACAGACTGTGGTGATCTAACATCCCAGTTAATAATTTGGTTTTGTTTGGTTATACCGATGCTTTAATCCAGGAAGATAAGTGACTGCCGAAAATGTAACTTAATGGAAAACAAACATTAAGAATATTCACTAATCCCGATGATCGGTTCCCTGTAGACGGTCCTGGCATCTCAGATCCGTGTGAGAAGGAGACGACTGATGCCATCTGTCACCTGGACCGCCAGCAGCGGGAGGACATCACACAAAGTGCACAGGTGACCTTCAGCTCAACCCACATTATCCCTCCGTTGCACATTGTGGCTTAAAGGATAGGAAAAAGGCAGTTTATTCTTTGTTTTTGCCCATCCCAGTACAAGTGAATGGGAATGTGACTGTTTGGTTCTGATCGTCAGCATGCTCTAAGATTGGCTGCGTTCGGGCAGCTCCATAAAGTGCTGGGGATGGATCCGTTACCCTCCAAGATGCCAAGGAAACCCAGGAGTGACACTCCGATTGACTACACAGGTATACCAATAAGTGATGCTCCAATACGACATCATTGTGGTGGTCTATAACGATATTAAAAGAGAACCAAAGGCAATTATGTGCCCTGATCACTGCTCCTGGCCCAGGAGGTGTAACCGGCAAAAGAAGTTAATACTGTTTCGCATTATAGTCCAGATCCCACCCAGCACCACTTACGCCCCTCCTATGAAGAGGCCCATTGAGGAAGAGGAAGGTGGGGATGACAAAAGTCCCAACAAGAAGAAGAAGAAGCTGCAAAAAAAATGTATGTGACTTTAGTTGTTCCCTCATATGGGCCAATGCAGAGTTGTATTGAAGAGCCCTCAGTAATGAAGGGGGGGTATCGTGGAAGCACTTCTCACGCCCTCCCTCTCCCCAGCGGCGGAAGAGAAGTCGGAGCCTCCACAGGCCATGAACGCTCTGATGCGGCTGAACCAGCTGAAGCCCGGGCTGCAGTACAAGCTGCTCTCCCAGACGGGACCCGTGCACGTGCCGGTCTTCACCATGGCCGTGGAGGTCGACGGGAAGAGCTTCGAAGCGTCTGGGCCATCCAAGCGCACCGCCAAGCTGCACGTGGCCGTCAAGGTAGGAGACGGGGGGAGCTGGCTGGCGAGGGCATTCGTGGTCGGGAGGGGGGAGTCCAGAGGGATCTGTTTGACTATGTCTGTGCATGCGGAGTCCTCTGTGGTGAGATTGGTCTTGCTAGCATGCAGTCTTCCACCCCTCACAGGTATTACAGCACATGGGGCTTCCCACTGGGGTGGAGGTGAAGACGGCGGACACGGTAAAGAGCGAAGAGGTGCCCAGTGAGGTGGCAACGAAGACCCCGGCTGCCCCCACCCCTGTCGCCGCCTCCGCCGCCATCGCCACCACTGCTGCCGCTGACACACCAGCTGTGGTCAGTGCTGCTCCTGAAGTTGTGGATGGCACTGAGGTGAGGGTCAGCTGTCGGGGCTTAGGATTTAGGCCTGTAATGATTCTTATGGAACAAATTCCACAGCTTGTAACGGAGCTGATTCCACAGCTGGTAATTGGGCTGGATCTATTTTCTAAAGTACTCTTTAAATAAGCTTGAGTTCATTTCACGCCCTTGTTCACAAATGCGTGTTTATATTTTTGTCGTCCTGCTCAGAGTTCCCGGCAGCAGGGCCCGATTCTCACAAAACACGGCAAGAACCCGGTGATGGAGCTGAACGAGAAGCGTCGGGGCCTCAAGTACGAGCTCATATCCGAGACCGGCGGGAGCCACGACAAGCGCTTTGTTATGGAGGTGAGTCTCCACCTCACCTCGTCTAGGGCGTAGGGCACGCCGCCGATTGTGTTGTTGGGATCCGTCCTTATCACCATCCAGCCACTTCGCTTTTGCAGTCAGTGGGCTGCACTGCTCGCATGTGAGGTTAAGCGCCTAATGGACGCGAGGCACTCTCGTAACTGCATTGTCCCCTTCCTCAGGTGGAGATTGACGGGCAGAAGTTCCAGGGCACCGGATCCAATAAGAAGGTGGCGAAGGCCTACGCTGCTCTGGCTGCGTTGGAGCAGCTCTTCCCAGAGAGCTCCACCCCAGACGCCACAAAGAAGAAGAAAGTCCCTCCGATGGTACCCTACTCACACTTCTGCCTATTGTCCTCTTTATCTGTTTAAGAAGGCAAATCCTGAAAAGGTCTAGTATTTTTGTACTTCTTGGTTGTGTTAAAGACAAAGATTTTACAGACTTTGAAGATACAATGTATTTTGTGTCTTTTGGTGTGCATCCGATCATATGCTTTTATTTAGTGTCTCTTTCGATTTGCACCCACCTTTAAACAGACCTTTGTTTTTAATGCTTTCTGTGGTGCACGGTTGTCTTTGTTTGTTCTACACCAGATTGAGCAGAAATGATATGCTATTCCTGGAGGGTGGTGCAGATGTCCTCTAACGCTTTCGTCTCTCCCAGCAGCACAATCCTGGGTTCGGCATGATGGGCGGCACTCAAGCCGACATGGGGGTCATTCCCCGAGGCCGAGGGAGAGGAGGGCGTGGCAGGGGAAGAGGCAGAGGGTTCAACCAAGCCGGGGGTTACAATCAAGGTAGCACGCAGTGTAATGCTAGCAGAACTACTTATTCGTGTCTACATCACTATCCCACTTCACTGAGAAAAGGCTTGTGTAAGATCAAACCATCTCCACTTCAGAGGGCCTGTTCATACTGATATATTTGCTCTTCAAAGGAACTGGTACTAGCGTGCTCTTCTGTAGCTTGGACAGTTTACATGCTGTTTCTCTATCTCAATAGGTGGTTATGGAAGCTATGGATATGGGAATAGTGCAAACTCTGGATATAGTGAGTGTTAATTTTTTTCCTAATTTTTACCTGCTCAGAATAAGCTTGTGTGAACGTACATCGTCCTTTCTGTGGGGCCCATTAGGCCAAAATTCATCCACTGATTTGGAGGGGAAAAAAATTTCGAGCAGCTGTTTTTTTCCCCTAAGTGGACATTAATTCAATTCCAGATCTATAAAAAATCTGTTGTTTTCTTTTCCCATTTCCCATAAATTAAGATGTAAGCAAGCGCAAAGTTTCTGATCAAGACCATGTCGCAATTTAATTCCCCGAGGGCCCATTTCCTTGCAAAGAGTTATATAAAATTAAGATCTGCATACCTTTTTTGTCCTTGGAGCACAAAGCCATGAATTATGTTTAAAATTTTCCGCCTGGTAAAATTATTTATTCTTGTACGGTTACTGTTGTTGTTTATGGTCTTTCAGTCCTTCACCTCAAACTGCAGTACATTTAGCTTCTCGCTGCGTCTGCTACATTTGACCATTGTTGCTATCCTTGCGTTTTTCATTTGAGATTGCTTCAACTGAGTCTCTCGGGCTTCACTTTCTTTCTACTATTTTACATTTCTCTGCTTTTTTAAGCCGCAAGACTCAATCCGTCGGATTTGTATTAATTTATTTTAAAAACATGGGCGGGGAGGGGGGGGGCAGGGCTGAGGTTTGTTTAGAAGAAAGAGCATCTTGAGGGTGACAGGAGCAGAGAAATATAAAAAGGAAAAAGATTTACATTAAATTTATAGTAAGCAAACGATAAATAGCAACACTTGCCTTTTTTTTAACAGCAAAATAAATCTAATTTTTTATTTTTTTTTTCTCTGCTCTGTCTCACTCTTTAGGTGACTTTGTCTCAGACTGCTATGGCTACCACAATTTTGCACCATAGAACCTAATTCTTTAAAAAAAAGTGTTTTTATTAAAACGGACTTTATCACATCGCGTCTCCAGTAAAAAAAAAAAAAGCCTCTCAAAGAGCTTTTGATGCCAATGGGAGTGTTTGCCTCAGACCGCTCATCTACTACAGCGTGGCTGGATTTGCTGGGAAACCTGCTCTTTCCTGCGACTGCTCCCGTTGCAGTCTTAAGTGGACTACACAAAGTATTAAGTGTCAGAGTGAACCAAGAATAAGTGGGGCAGATAAAAGAGCTGCCCTCCTTGAGTTTTGTTTGTTTTAACTGTAATCGCCAAACACCAAATGTAATTCACTGTTTAATTTCTTTAGTTTAAGCCACTGGCAAAACAAGCCTTGTACAACAGTTTTTTTGTTTTGTTTTGCACTGTTGTGTTGTGGCTAACGAAGTTAGACTTTAAAAAACTTTTTATAGAGATGTGTGGCATAGTTAGTTATTAGGAATTAGCCTTTATCAGACTGACAAACCTAATCTATGTTCCGGCATCTTGCAAGATGTGTGCACATTTGTTTCAAGGGGAGAGAGGCTTTCATAAACAAATTGTAGGAACTGTTAAATTTCCCACTTCTCAGTTAACATTTTTAAAACGATAATGCTGCTAATTCCTGCATGATACTGTGACTACTTCCAACATTCTGTAATCTGTTTATAAGTATATAAGTTTATTCATGTTGTTGTTTTAAAAAAAATAAATCTTTTATTTGAATAACTGAGGGCAGTGAATAAAATCTACGTTTAAGTTTTTTAAATGAAGTATCACTTCCGGTCCGATCTCACAGGAATATGGACATGGGTTATAAATGAAGGACACAGGGATTTTGACTCCTGTGGTTTCTTATTGTTATACACAAGCCCAAAAATACTAGTGTGCCTGACTTTGCTCTTACAAGGCCCTGTGATCCAGCGTTTATGTTCTATCCTCCTAGATAACTACTACAACAACGGCGGGGCCAATGGAGGAGGCGTGGCTGCAGGGTCAGGATCTGCGGGTGGATTTGGCTCTTTCTACCAGAGCGACGGGGGTTACTCCACCCCTCCTCAAGGGACTAAACCCCCCGGCAAGAAGCACCTCCTACACCAGGGTGGAAAGCCGCCCTACGGCGGGGCACCAGGATCAACCGGTGGGGCATCCGGGGGCTACCAGAACGCTCCTCCTCCGGGACAAGGCTCCTACAATCAGTTCGGCCAAGGCTTTGGACCAGGCAAGAAGAGCCTCAACCAGAACCAGGGCGGCGGAGGCTACAGCAACTACAGCACTGCCTATCCCAGCCAGGTGACAGGAGGTGGGGCTGGCCAAGACTACAGCTACGACGGTGAGATGACATTCAGTAACAAAATCAGCGGTAGTGTTTAATTTTTCCTGCTGACCGTGTTAAAGTATATGGAGTCGTTCAGCATAATTATTTACCCTTACCCCTGTTGCAGATTAAAATTATATTGCTATTGAAATCCATGGATTTTCTGTTAGAGATATGGGATTTTATGAGTACTACAAGAAGTGACCTTGTGACTATATTTTTTTTTTTTTTTTTTTTTGCTGTACACAACTATTAACAGTGCCTCTTGGTATCCATAGGGTACAACAATCAGTCGAACTTCAGCGCACAAGGGGGAGCCAATCAGAGCTACGGTGGCAATCTAAGCTCATACCACAACCCTGGGGGTTTTGGGAGGGGGGAATCCAGCATGAACTACCAGTACAGATAGGCTGGACCCTCCGCATGAATTGCCCTCCCTACACTCTCCAAGCCCTCTCGGCTGTTTATCCGAAGTGGCGTTGCTCAGCTGTGCTTGGTTTTTTCTACTTTGGCCTGAACAAATACAAGTCCAGATACTGAGAACCGTGGACACTGGGAATGAACACTTTTAGTTTGAAGGTGCGTTTTAGACTGTGTGTAAAATGTGCGTAGCAGTGTTTTTTTTTCAACGTTTAACATTGTATTTTCTTTAACTGTTTTTACCAGTTCACTCTACCCATCTCAATGTAAAATAAATAAATAAAAAGTGAACGCCCTACTTCCACTCCAACAAAAAACATGAGGCTTATGAATTGATATACCTCGTCTGTGACAATACTACAATTGTGGTTGTCTTGTTTAATCTCCCAGGGCACTGCATCCTACTGACGGCTTTTTCATTACGTCTTCATTTGACTTCAGTGATAGGTTTTTGTTCCCCTTTGTCTACAAGCAGGGTACAGTTTTTATCTCAACCACAAGCTTCTCACATTTTTTGATTATAAAGCAAATAGGTAGTTCCATTTCGTGCCTGATTCCATTTTGTCAGTGCACAGTGACTTGCTTGCCCATTGTAATTTTTAACCATTTTATTTTTTGTTTTTAATTTTTTAATATTAATGTATTTGTATTTTTAAAACGTTTTGACTGATTGCTTTTAGAAGTAGCTGATAGATGAATGGAATTGGAGGTAGTACTGGAAGTGAAAGGTCAAAGATATGGAGTGAGGGGAGAGGGTTTAATTTTATTTTTGTTTTTCCAATACTGTACAAGAATGTGAGTTGGTTGTGGTTTCTACCAATAAAGGATCTTTATTTTGGAGGAAATTAAGGAAATGATGACGTTTGGTTTATGTCCACATACACAACCAAGGTGTTGAGTCACGAGGACAATGAATGGTATTCTCAGTGTCCACAGTTTTGAGTTTATTTCATAATAATATATTCATAGTATATATTCATATATTAATACTATTAATAATACTTTTCTCACGAACTTGAGGGACAGCGATCGAATCCACCACCAAATCTTAAGCTCTGCGATTTGCCCACCTCATCTTTTGACACGTTTACAAACTGAAATATTTTTACTTAATTACTTACTGCAATATTATATTCATGGTAAGGTAAGGAGGACTACTTGGGTGGAAAAAAACTGCAGTTTGCCACCCTTGCACTCATTCCTAGCCGGAGTGGAGACGGTTTTAGTATGTCACGGCGTTTTTATGGTGTGTGGAGAATACTGGAAACCGAGTAATTTACCTAGGTGATAATCCTGAATTGGTAAAAAAAATTTTATTGTAATATACGCAATCGATTTGTAAGACCTTCAGTACAAAGAACGTCAGGTATGCTCCACTTCTTGTGCATTTACGGTAGACGGCGAAAATGTCGTCACTTCCGGTGCTTCTCGGAAAGGGGATCGAAGCATGGCCGATAACGGGATTTTGGAGTCTTTACTCCAACGTGTAGAAAAAGTAGACGATGGCGTTGATAGCCAGGCTCTGGCAACAGCCCTCGGTGTGGACCACCAAGTAATTGTCGGGACCGTGAAAAGTCTACAAGCTATTGGCGATGTGAGTGCTTAAGCGAACAGATTTAGCGAACTGTCTTTTCAATGAGCGAAAAGATAAGTGATGCAATAGGGACCTAATGTGTGTCTAATAGCTGCAACATAAATGGCACGATTTTAAAAACAGCCCTGAGTAGTTAAGTAAACCAACCGAAATTATCCTCTCGCCGATTTTATTAACGTAGCTTTCATTTAATCCATTCATAGCACTGCAGAGGTGTAATAAAGAATAAAGCAAGGTAGCTAGTTAGCTTGCTACATTTAGCATCCCGGAATAATGCGCAACTATCAATTAAGATTAATTTCATGCTACTTACGAACAGTATGGATAAGGACTATACAGCTAATGTTGTTCATACGTTGTTCATTTGGTATTATGCCCTCAATACAAGGAGGGATTGGTTTTACATGGGGCCGTTTTACAGAACACTGTAGCTAGAGACTGTTGCATATGTTTCATTCTTCCTTGTCAAGATTAGTTCAGTGTTTTTATTATTAATTCAGTGGTTACAAGCCTTGCCTTTAGATTTCAGATTATGTTATTCAATTAAGTGTTAGGTTCCATCCCTTTTAGTAACTAGAATTTCTGTGCAACAAAGTTTGCCATTGATTTAAAAATTACGTTTACCTTTCGGTTACCTTTGCAGGTGATCAAGGCGGAGCAGATCACCTCTAAGCACTGGGAGCTGACAGGGGAGGGAGGGGAGATCGCAGAGCGGGGTAGCCATGAGGCACAATTGTTCAATGCCATTCCCGAGGAAGGCCTGCCCCAGGGCGTGCTCATGGTGAGTATTCTCAGGCTGGGGGGATAGCAGTGCAGAGTTCTTGTACCCCTTTGTTGTTTTTTTGATAGCCAAGTCAAAGGTCTTCGGACATTTCTTTAGGGTCAGTTGGTGCTGAATATTCAGTTTCAGGTGTACAGAACCTGTGTCCCGCCACCTCTCGGAGGTGGGGGGTTACAAGAAAGATATTGTTTGGCTAGGAACAATTAAGTTGAGACTCATGGGCAAAATTACACCCAAATCTCTGCTTTTGGTGGACTTAGGAATTCATCATGGCTGCTTGAAATTGGCCGTTGAACTCATGTGTAGCTATGGTAGTATGTGTGCATGCCTTGTACACAGGAAACCTGGAAACCAAGTGTAACTATGGTCTCTTTGTGCGGCTGGTGTAGAAGCTACCCAGTGGGAAGGTGGGCTTCAGCAAGGCCATGTCCAACAAGTGGATTCGCCTGGACAAGGGGCACGAAGGGGGCCCTCGGGTCTTCAGAACGGTTAGTGCGTTTGGGGCGAGAGTGTCATTCCGTGCATCTATGGAATTAAGTGAGTTCAGGGTGACATCAGTTGCGTGTGTCACCAGGTTGAGAGCATAGAGGACTCCGTGAGGGAGAAGCTTCTCCTGGTGCAACATGGGAAATGGTCCCAGCTGGAGGACAAGGAGAAGAACGAGCTGAAGAAGCGCAAGTTGCTGACTGAAGTGTAAGAGGCAGTCACCTTTTCCACCTCCTGTATCTGAGCTCCGCCAGAATCCGCTATCTCTCCAGACGTACTGAGTCCTCCATATGGGGGATGCATTCATAATAGAAAAACAAAGTAAGAAGAAATTGTTGGTGGAAGGCCAAGTCAACTAGCGTACCTCCTGCGTACTGTATTTAAATTTGCTGGTATTGATTTAGCAAATATCCTGGTTTTGCTGCAGCCTACAAAGCCGTTGTCACGTGCAAATAAAAGACCACGTGGAAAGAGACAGTACAGATACAGCTTAATCTGTAACGCTGGTACAGTAGAGAATAAGCATGTTTTTTAACCGCTATAAAAACATTTAATATAAGAAAAAAAATTCTGGTACTTGCAGTGTGCTTGTTTTAGAAGGAAATGTCTGGGTGTTGAATCATTGTTTTGTACAGATGTATTGAAATTTGGCTGCTGACTCTCATGTAGTACTTGCTCATACCAGTAGATGGCAGATGCTGATATTTCCACACTGGGTGCTTTGCTTCTCTTTACACTTAAGTGCTGTTTATGCCAGTATGCATATCATACAGCAATATTTTCCTAGTAATGGCTGATTTCTTGAAGTCAAAGCAATGTGGCTTTTTACACTGGTAAAAAATACTAAACAAGTACACAAGTGAGGTGTATTGGTTAACATGTTGATATCCTACCATGGGTTATGTCACGGCTGGTGGCTGCTATTTGCCGTAAAAAGGGTATTGGAGTATTCACTTACAGAATACAGAATGTGTTCAGTGGAGACTAAAGGAGAAAGCTATGATTATGCTATTGATGACTACCAAATGAGGACTGCGCTCCTTTGCCTGATGGCTACCTGTTTGCTTTGTATGCATTTTTCTGTTTGGCACTAGAATGTCATAGGACAGAGAGTGTAGGTCAGTGGCCGATTTGAGCTGAAGTTTTTAGGTGCTGTTGTCGGATTTCAGAACGGTCAAGTCGTACTGGATCACCAAGGGAAGCTCTTTCTGCACCACCATCACCAAGCAGGAGACAGAGCTGACTCCAGAGATGATTGCCAGGTGAGAAGGCTGTCTAATTATCAATATTATTACTGTTGACTTGGTTCATTGTGTCAGTTCTACACTGGCATGTTGTCCACTGAATAGACCATAACATAAACGCACATAGTATTTTGTTAGTTATTATTTAAGGCATATAGGTTTTGTATGGCTTTTTAAAATTCAGTGTGTACTTTTGTACTGTGACTTGCATGCCTGTATTGTGTTTAAACTGAGATGCTCTCTTTAAACTCAGTCTTATTTTTTGAGCGCCCCCCTCACTTTCTTTGCTGTCTGTGTCAGTGGGAGCTGGCGTGAAAAGAAGTTCAAGCCCTACAACTTTGAGGCCATGGGCGTGGCCCCTGACTGCGGTCACCTGCATCCCCTGATGAAGGTGCGCACGCAGTTCCGACAGATCTTCCTGGAGATGGGGTGAGTGTCTTTCACGTCTCCGCGTCGTCTCGTGGCTCGGCTTCACCCTCCTCCACGCTGCGACGGGGGTTAATGCCGTGTGTTTGTGTGTCTCTCTGGGAAATGTAGTTTCACAGAGATGCCCACCAACAACTTCATCGAGAGTTCCTTCTGGAACTTTGACTCCCTGTTCCAGCCCCAGCAGCATCCTGCCCGTGATCAGCATGACACCTTCTTCCTCTCCGGTGAGTGTTGGTGTTTGTGGCTCTGAAGCGTGGCTTATTCTCTGTCTTCACCTTTACTTTACTTTTAAAACTGTTTCTCCTCCTCCCCCATCCCTGCCTCAGACCCAGCTGTGTCCCACCAGTTTCCAGAGGAATACTTGGAGAGAGTTAAAGCAGTCCATTCTGAAGGGGGCTATGGATCACAGGGGTATAACTCAAACTCACTTGACTGTACCGTAACTTGGTCTCTCACACACAGTTAGTCGTTTATATTTAAGTAGCTGTTTTATTAGTGAAATGTGCAGAAGTCTGTGGTGATGAACAACTCCTCTCCTCTGTGTTTGTTCTGGTCCTGTCTGGTGTGTGCAGGTACAAGTATGATTGGAAGCTCGAGGAGGCCCAGAAGAATATCCTCCGTACGCACACCACTGCAGTCAGCGCTCGCATGCTGTACCGACTCGCACAGCAGGTAACACACACACACACGCACAGCAGTTAAAACACACAGCAGGACACACTCAAACACCACTGCAGTCAGCGCTCGCATGCTGTACCGACTCACACAGCAGGTAACACACACACGCACAGCAGTTAACACACAGCAGGACACACTCAAACACCACTGCAGTCAGCGCTCGCATGCTGTACCGACTCGCACAGCAGGTAACACACACACGCACAGCAGGTACAAACACGCACAGCAGTTAAAACACACAGCAGGACACACTCAAACACCACTGCAGTCAGCGCTCGCATGCTGTACCGACT
>JAOYSI010000001.1:401900-422587 GCA_025775065.1 Hiodon alosoides | reverse complement strand
CACACAGCAGGTTACCCACACCACTGCAGTCAGTGCAGGTACCGCACACACACCACTAAACTCAGTGCTTTCATGATGTACCGACTCACACAGTAGGTAACGCACGCACACACACACACACACACACACACACACACACACAGCAGGTAGCGTACACAGAACACTGCGCCTGGCTCTCGCATAAATATCAACTGAATTAGTAAAATAAAGTTTCCCGTTAAAACAGATTTCCTCTCTCTTTCAGGAGAAGTTCAAACCAGTCAAGTACTTCTCCATTGACAGAGTCTTCCGCAATGAAACCCTAGATGCCACTCACTTGGCAGAGTTTCACCAGATTGAGGGGGTGGTGGCCGACTATGGGCTTACCCTGGGTGACCTCATGGGTGTTCTGCATCAGTTTTTCACAAAACTAGGTAACTTGTACCTTTTTCATTTTGTACTGAATTTTTCTGCAGGTATCCTTCATTTTTACCCTGTTTTTAAATTGAAGAAATGAAGCGGACTACAAGCCAGTTACACTTAAAAAATTTAATTTGTTGAGTTTAAAGGGGCTTATTTAGTAATTTGTATAGCTTTGTTGTAAAAAATTGAACACTGTACATACAGTACAGGATACGAGTGCAAATAAACATGTCCCCCCAGTGTGTCTCGTGGGTTTACAATGTGTACAGTGCAATATCCTGTGACTCTCGGCTTCTGTTGACAGTATACAGGGTTAGACTTGTCTTAGCTATATGGGCAGAGAGTCAGTCTGGAATAATTTTTTTTTTTTTTAAGTTTAAAATGTCAATTTGTTTTCCCTCTTTGCCAGGAATCACCAAGTTGCGATTCAAACCTGCTTACAACCCGTATACTGAGCCCAGCATGGAAGTCTTCAGCTATCATGAAGGTACATTTTGTGGATAAATAAATAAATCATTCTCCTCGTGTTAAATCACTAAAATTGTACCGAACATGTTCACATGTTCATGGGTTCTGTCCACTGTCTGAAGGTATGTTGTTTTGTATTTCGTTGACGTGGCAACTTGGACTGGCATTATGTGGGTTAATTGTCCTTCATTTTTTTCCCTTCTTAGGTTTAAAGAAGTGGGTTGAGGTGGGTAATTCAGGGGTTTTCAGACCTGAGATGCTGCTGCCCATGGGGCTCCCTGAGGGGGTAACCGTCATCGCCTGGGGCTTGTCGCTGGAAAGGTGGGTGAGGTGCACACAATAGACCTGTAAAGCTGCACCCCCTGACGGGTACACCCCCTGACGGGTACACCCCCTGACGGGTACACCCCCTGACGGGTACACCCCCTGACGGGTACACCCCCTGACGGGTACACCCCGAGACGCTCCCACTGACAGGAACACCCCGAGACGCTCCCACTGACGCCCGCGCCATGTGTATGCGTGTGACACAGATGTTCTTCACATACCCTGGCGAAAGGGGAGTGAGGAAGTGAATTGTATGGAAATTACCAGCTCTATTTTTGGAAACGTTATTAATGGGTCGTGTTTTGAACAGATTGATATGCATGGCTTTTGCTGCTGTTCACACCTCAGTCCCGCTGTGTCAGCCCAGGGCCTAGCACATCTCACCCACATTATCTTAGTGCCACAGACTGGTTGTTCTGCAGGCAGAATTCCCACCTTTATTCCTTCTTCTTTTTATTTATATTTATACAGACTTGCACAGCAGGAGAACTCTCACACACACAGAACTCTGTGCAGGGTTGTATGGTTAGGTCTGGCTGTAAGAATAAACCTTTACCTGACCTTTTACAAAAAGTTTAGATTTGTTATCCATTCTGTACACACACGCACCTCTCTCCTGACTTATTTGTGTCTAGTTAAATCGTAAAGTACAATACCAAATTTAGCTAAATGTAATATTTTAAACTTAGTGTCAAGCAATAATTTTACTGATCTTTGGCCTTTTGAAAGCAACTTTCGACATTCTTCTTGCGAATTTCGTTACCGCGCTATACACTCCTCCTGCACATAGGATTGACTTGTGCAAAAACTTCTAATGTCTTTCATGTTGCCTCAATAAGCTTAACCCACTATTCTGGTATAGTTCATCCCTGAACTGTGTACTCCCTGAATGACTGCTTGACGCCACCGTTCTCAACACCCCTCCCGACGGCTTCGGAGCGCTCCTCTTCCTCTTTTCCCCTGACTACTTCCTGTCTCTTTCAGACCCACCATGATCAAGTACGGCATCAACAATATCCGCGAGCTGGTGGGGCACAAAGTCAACCTTCAGATGGTGTACGACAGCCCCGTGTGTCGGCTGGACTCCTGAATCCCCTCCCGGCCTTTCCCCACCGGGGGGGGGGGGTCCAAGCTCTCCCGGTTTCCTGCGACATTCACTCGACACGCCCTTTATTTATTGTCCCGCTCAGTGGCCCGAGCTGATTATCAACGGTGCGGTGTTGCATGCAGTGTTGGTGGCAGCCGCGAAAGGGAAAATCATACTGTGTCTAACAGATTGGCCCTCTACACTTATTGGTCTTTGTTGAGTCAGTGGTCTTTGCACATTCTGTTACTCTGCTAATGATTATGGACTTGTAAAGCAAAATGATGACTTGTTGATTACTGAAAACCAATAAATACACTGAACTGAGTAACTAAATATCTATAGCCTACAACGGTTGAAGAATGTAAGGAGGTCAGGCTGTTTACTAGTAAACGGTCTTGGAAACCACTTGAACTGTCACTATCTCACTGTACTCATTGCCATTAAGGATTGCTTCAGCAGTAAAGCTTATTCGTGTGAAAACCCAGCCCTTTGCGTGATTCTCAATGTAAACAGATCCATGCAGACGGAGGTATTCTGGGAATTGTCGGTTTAGGGGAAATGGCCCTGATGCTGTGTGTCAGGATGACTTTGCATTGTTGGCAGCTTAAAATAGACTGAAGGCCGTGTATGGTGGGACTTTTTATAAAAAATAAATCCTTTTTATTTTTTTAATTTGATAAATTTGGTTTCATACAAACCCATGGGCTCATGTAACATTTGAGTGATCGTAGGTATGCCAAATATTTTCTGTGAAAACGGTTTCTGCCGCACTAAAATTTTCAGATTATCACTGCTAATTTAAGTTAAACACGCAAACTGAGATGGACAGTCGCCTTTTAACTTTTCCCTCCCCATTAAGTGAATACATTTCAGCCTGCAAGCTCTGAACCCCTTTCAAAAAAATTGTATTAAAAATGCTGTGTGCCACACAGGAGGCGAGTCGGTCTTTAACTCGATTCGTTTTGTCCAACGCAGCTGCGTTTGAGACCCAATACATTTAGAAAGAGGAGCTGCAGCTTGAATAAAACTCGACAAGTCGGAATACATTTTAAGGTTTATTGAATATGCTCAAATAAAGTAGCTCTGACGTCTTCACCCAACTTCTGCGTCTCGCTAACCAGATTTGTGTAAATCTTGCCTCCTTAAGCTGTTAATTTGGACTTCTACTTTCTTGGAACAAGTTGATTAGTTAAGTGTCGTCTTCGCCGTATGTTTCGTTTTGCTTTGTTGTTTACCTTTGGGTAATCTTCCTATATAATCTTGTGTCCTATTCCGGGTGTAACTCCTTTTCCAGTGTAGATATTGAAATCAGTCTTTATTGCGAACCTCAAATGGGGAGGGGACAGAAAACTAAAGAACTTCTATGAATCCCTTTTTCCTGTGGGCGAGTGTACAGTCTAAAAGGTTCATTTGGTATAACCAGATTTGTTTTAAACATGGGATTTGCCCATGTATAAAATCCAGATTAGATGAGAATCCCGAAATCTTTGGTTTTATCGCTGTGTAATGCTAAAACCTATCCAGCAACTCTGGGGGGGGGGGGGGGGGGGCCATGGATGGTGTTATAAATTTTATAGTACTGGTTTTTTTGGAAATTTTATTAGGTTTTAAGTTAATGTCATTAATTTATCATGTACACTGAAAGATGTCATAAATCGGCAGCATAAGTAGAATATATTTCTAACCAGGATGAGGTGTTGGTATGCATACAATTTATGGTTTTGAGGGCAGTGGTAACAAGTATGTGGTGGAGATGGAAAAAGAATAAATGAGTATTGGAAAATATGAAACTCTGAATAATTGACCAAAAACCAAAACAAAACTGTGTCCCTACAGATAGTAATGGCACCACCTTCTCCAGCAAAAGCTATGTCTGCAGTGTCACTCCTCAGAATATGACAGTCAGCTTAATTGCAGGTGTTGGATCATTAATGTAAGAATGTGAACCAGGCTTCCAATTTTGCGACACATAGACCCCTATAAAGCCAGTGGCGCTGGTGACAATTTGGAAAAATGACTTTAATAGCCCCACCACCCCTCCTTACCTGCATTGGTCTGTGAATCATTATAGTCAAGACAGATGTTGTATTAAAAGATTATGATAAGATTCCCATTTTTCCCATTGCATTTTAACTGGAACACCCAAAATCATAGGGGGGGGGCAATATCACACAGTGTTCTTATTGCATTGAAAACACTGAATCAATAAATACTGAACCATCCAGTCAAATTCCTTAGCTTCGTTTCCATTGGACGCAGCATCGCTGCCAGTTTCAGAGTCTGCGCCCAACCTTGAGTTTGAGAGGCGAACTTTTCAACTTTGACCCTAAACGCTGATAGACAAACCAATAGCTTTACAGACAGTACAGGGGGTGTCATTTCCTTGAAAACATGGCCGAGGGAATTGAGGAAAATCTTATTTTGTATGTGTAGAAACTCCTTGAATTGTACAACAGTTTGACTGCGTGCAGGATCCTAAATAAAAAAGCTGTTGCATGGCGGTATGTCAGCCAGCAAATGCATTTGCTAGGTTGGTAAAAACTAAAGTGGAAATCGTTTGTAGTATTTTACTAGCTTGTTCCAACGGCTAAGTAGCTGTTTGTTAAATGCTTTTTTGAATCAAAGTGTTCACTCAGCTAAACTTACCTGAGGCCATCCAACCTATCAGAGTCTTTCATTAAAAACATCCACCCATTGACCCAACAGAACTCAAAACACAATGCGTAAACCTCGTGTTGAAGAGCTGATCAACAGCGACCTGTTAGACCTGATAGATTTTTAGCAAAATTAGCACATGAACTTGACGATTATATTAAATAGAAAAAAACTTATTTAAAACAAGAATATACATCTAAACATTTTTAAACAGTGACTTTATGTATTTATCCTGCGTTTCAGACACAGCCTATGGTGTAGTATAGTTTAGGAAGGACATCACCAGGTCATATTAATGAATATTAATACGTTTTATGGTAAATTTATTATTTTTACACACACTCTACTTCTGGTCCAGCAGATATTTAAGGCCACCATAAAAGGCAGTGTGGCCCTGGCTGGCCAATACATTTATGATAGGAGCAGGTGAAGACGGGCGTGACCTATCCAGAGGGGCATCTTTTCATTGGGTTGATACGAGACATAGCGATTACTGGAGCAGGACGTGCATAGGCATGTGAGTTGAGTTAACAACATCCACATGCCTATGAACATCCACAGCTCAGACAAAGTAACGTCTTCCTCTGAATTAATAGTTTCTGCTCCTGCCAGTCATGGATTCCTCGAGTGAGGGAATGGCTCTGCTAACCGAAGAGTTTGTTCCCTTCACTAGGTCAGACACAATAGCATATTTGTCTCCTCTGCTGAACTGGATGCAGGTTTTACATTTCTAGTCAAATAAGATGAATCTTCTGCTGTCTTTTGGAATTAGAACTGTGCAGAGAATGCTGCATGAATATTAATATTTCTTAGATTTTATTGGATGTGGAAAACAACATTTTGTCCCAAGCCTTAGTTGCTATACTATATATTTATCAACTATGTATAAGGGCAATTGAAATGAACTAAATGCAGTACATTAATGATAGACAACCCCATGGGTAGTGTGCAGCTCAGAGCTAACAGGGTACGCAAGTTAAACACCAGTTTAATCAAACTCGGTAGCTGATATTATCCTCAGGGGTGTACTAAAATTTATTTATTTATTTATTTATTTTTAAATGCTCGTATTTGCTCTTAGTCCTTATTTGGTTGAGCTGATGTTGTATGTTATTATTATATAGAATGAAACATGAAAATGGTTATAAGACAAGCAAAAGTTAGCTATCGTTTATCATAATGTGAAATCATGTCATATTTCATTAATATGCAGTGAATTATGTGATTATGACACAGTGTGGCAACCAACTGATTACCTATTTATGAATTTTAGTCTACTAAAATTCCTGTCAGTGTCCAAAAGGAGAAGGAGGTTTTTTGTTTATTTTATTTTTTTTTAGTGGGCATCGTTTCCATAGACTGGTGACCTAGTGAACAATCTTAGTAAACTTAAGAATCTTTGATTGTAATCTGTGCGGTCCTTTGCACTTCACTGTTGCTACTAACTCTACAGCTATACAACCATAAGCAGCAGCACTGCAATAATGAATCAGGTAGCGAGCCTTTTGTTGTCAAATTTAGAAGTATAATGCCAGTGGCATTATAGAACCTTAACTATAAGGCCAGTGGCAAAAAACATTGGAACGTGTGGAATGAACATAGGAGTTGTGCTACATCTGAATTTCTCAGACATTTGAAAACTCACCCCAAAAGGTTAGCTAGCTAACATTAGCAATGTTTAACATTGCAAAGATTTGTTTGTTTCATATCTGCCCATCGCTGTGCTATCTATCTGCCGTTGTGAAGTGTGTTGAAGTAAGGTCAATTTTTGCCCTGTCGACTAAAAAATACTGAATCTTTTCCATCCAATTATAAGTTTGTTTGACTCCCTCCGTTGTTCTTTCTGCTGCTACATATCACTTTGCCTGCTCCCTCTTTGTTTGGTTATGCACACCAAATGAATCAAAGGAGTAATTAACTGAACAACATTTTAAAATCCTTTAAAAGAGTAAGGGGCTTTTTTTTTCTCCACTGAATTGGATCTTTCAGATAACCTGATGTAATGATCAGATTCTTTTTGTTTGTTCATTTGGTGCTGAGCTTAAATTACAGTGTCGGATATACTGTACATTCAGAGTTACCTTAAACCCGCCTCTCACTTCCCCATCTCTCCACACTTGGGTCATAACTGCACAGCTCCAATAAATGACAAACCCTTAAAGTGTTTATACTCAACCATACCACTACACCATAAATTACAAAGTCAACATATTTCTATATAAAATGTAAATTTAGAATTTATGTACACTAATCCAACAGGATCAAAGATAAACTCTTCAGTTTTGTTGCCGTTCTGTAAAAAAACATACACGGACAGACTGTTAAGCTCATTTAAAAATCATAGTCTGCATTTTTTAGTCGTTGAAACTAATGGTTCATTGAGTAATGGAGTTGGTGATGAGACGACCTATAGTTTTTGCTGAATCGTATGATTTGCGGGACATAGTTGTTCTTGGGCTGACAGAATAATCACATACCAGTATTTCTCAATAATCATTGTTCTCAGTGTGTTTTCATCTCACACTGTGCTCAGTATCTATGATTCTTTGCTAGCCTGTCACGGCTCCGATATGTGCAAGAATTTTGGATCACTCATGGTGGCAAATCAAATTGTATGATTCATCAAACATAATGATTCAAAAGAACAAACGGTTCACAGACACCACATTGATACTAATTTGGTGAAAAAGTGATCCAGTGCTATGCCGAGAGCAGGTATTAGCTAAGCCTAAGCAGCACCATTATGGAGAGGAACTGGGAATCAAACAAACTAATCATTTTGATAGTTTGTTAATTGTAATGTACCATGGGGTACAGGAACAGGGGAACCCAGTTACAGTACTGAGAGGGAAGGTCAGACAGGCGTGGGTCGAGTACCAGCAGAACAGAACAATCAAGATTGGGCAAAGACGTGGTCAGGGATAAAAACAATGGTCAGGCGATCAGGCAAAGTCGTAGTCAGTTCAGGCAAAGCAAGGCAAGGAAACAAGAGGACAGGACAGGACAGGACAGGACAGGACAGGACAGGGAGGTACGGAATGAATGAATGAATGAATGAATGAATGAATGAATGATCAAAGACGCTGTCGTAAAACTGAAAGGCTTCACAATGAGTGAGGGTTAGAGATGGGCTTATATGTGGAAGAGAAAACCAAGTTGGAAGGTGCCGGGCCAATGGGAGCAGAAGGTGATTGAAACACTGAGTGCACATGGGCTTCAGGAATGTTAACTGAATGACTGGAGAGATAAGTGACTGATAACATCTACTGCAGAACTGTGAACTGTGACATTAATATTATAAAACCATTAGAAGGAAAAGGAAATATGAATGCTTTCTTCTTAAATATGGTACAATACATTTAGGTAAAACATGCTATGGTACTATACTATACTGTACTATAAGATATATTAAGTGGACAGAGAGCCAGTCAAGCGTGACCAGGAAAGGTCCATAAAATAGTTTTTCAACACTGGTTAACATGTGCACAAGCTCATGGGCGAAGTCCTTGGTGCTGATGGTGTGCATGCAGACACTTGACATCCTATGTATACATGTGATGGGCAGGGTATGGTGGGGAAGCAGAACTCCAACAGGAACTAGCTCAGGCAATATGAGCACTCCCATAATCTATGATGAATCAGATCTTGTGGGGACCAGCCCAGGTGAGACACTACCGGACTTGGCCCCCCTCTTTCCCCATCTGGAAGCAGGAGAGATGGTAACTCCATTCCGGCCAGTGGTTGGACACCCCTCTCGTGGTGAGCCCTCTGTGGACATGGGCTCGTCTGTGGCTCAGCAGGTCCAATGGTTGTGGCCTTGTGCGCCATAGTGGGAACAGAACCCTGGGTCCCGGCCCCAGGCCCTTTCAGTGTCGGCCTGGAGGCCTCTATAATGCACCCACTGGGTCGCAGGGGGTTGGCCCCCTTGTGGGTTGCACCTGGCCCTTTCTCGTCCTGCCCTGCCTTCAGGAGGTCCTGTGTTGCTTCAAAATTCGACCATCTCAACAATGTCTGTAAAAGTCAGAGGGCACTACTGGGCGATCACTTGCTTGAGGTCCGGCGGCAGGGCTCTGAGGAACTGGTCCAGGATCAGGTCCACTATGTAGATGAGGTTGAAGTTGTTTGGGCCTCTGATTCATAATCAGATCCTAGCGATGCCCCTGTCTGTGCAAAATTACAAAGAATTAATTGAATTTGCATAGGAGAAGCCTTCAGCAGCACATGTCTGAAAATATTTGCTTCTTCAATGTAGATTGCAGTTATGGAAGTATACACATGATCATCTCTAGTTATATAGAAATAGCATGTAAGGGAATCACCACTAATGTTAAACAACACATTGCCAAATTATTAAAAGATCTTTTTCAAATGGCTTTGCAGTTTTTCGACCAGAAACCCCCTCAACCCCTCTGCTGCCGTTGACATAGGGAGAATTGGATTTCAATGAGTAGTGCCCATTTATGCTTTATGGTCAAGTTTGTTTTGTTTCAAATTATTTGTTTCTCTGACTCATTGTACCACAACAAAAGTCACATTGCAATGTCAACGACGGTTAAGACCCTTTAAGGGCTTTTGTAATGAAAATATTAAAATGAGTAATACTAAACCAAGTGTGTTGTTAGATCCATGTGTCAGTGTGATTATGATACCGGCACACTTGAATCTGAAGACACAGTAGGATAATTTATGGCAGAGAATCAAGTCTGATTATAATGTAATTTCTGACTGGAATAAATCTCAGTCATACCAAAAGGAGGGAAAATATTTGTCACCAGACTGTTTTCAAAGTATAAATTTGACAGCTTTTTACTGAGAAAACTGATTGAAGTGTTAATAATGTTATTATGCAAGTCAAAAGGTGTCTTCGGTTGTATTTAAGTTTAAAGTTTATGTCAGATGAGCTCTGTTACAATGTCTTTTAAGGTGAGATTACATTGACAATTTCTTGAATATATTATTCATTATCAAACAACAGTAACATAAATGCAAGAGTACCTTACAATTTTGAATATAAAGCAACTCATTAATTTAAATTAGCACATAGGTATTACATATTTTTTATATTATTTTCAATTTTCCATGTCACCTCACAGACATTGTAACTGGATCTTCAAATGTGAAGTATCTGTAAAAAGGACTATAAAATTCTAGTTCCCATAAAACCTGTTTCTATGGTATTAAAGCAATTATTGCTTTATGTTTTTTTAAAAGCCAAGTAATAATTCATATCTTGGCGAAATAGAGAACACGTTACTGAAACTACAGAAAACAATGAGTATAATAAAGCAAAAACTTACAAGATGCCATTATATATTGTCTAGGCTCAGTTTTTTTTAACTCAGATTGGCCTGCTGAAGATTAAAAGATTCTCTATATGAGGAGAACACAGACTTTTGTTTCTGATTGTAGTTTCTTTCAAAGAAATTTAAGTTTGATCAAATAGCAGTCACATCTGCATTTTAGGGAAAGCTTCAGATTGCTACGGAGGTTCTGGGTGAAGACTAAGCCTGCCCAATTCAAACAGGAGGACTGTGAAGGACAGCAGATCTCTCAAAGGAAACGGGGCTGGATGGCTCCACCTCAGTGAACGCTGTGAGACCAGTTGAAGAGGGACTTCTCTAGTGAATAATGCTACCCCTATAATTTGTTACTACTTTAAATGAGAGCTGTACTGCCTTTTCACGCATCTCTTCCATCGCCTGAACCCCTGCCACTGTTCACCTTTTACTTCAAAAACAAGCCTGTGTCAAATTAAAAACCTGTAAATATAACTGTTGGTCAATATGCCTGTTTCCAGGTATAACTCAAATCTCAAGTCTCAATTGTGCTCCATATCTGTATCAGTTCATAGCTGGGTGACTTGAGAAATGGGCAATATTTCAGCCCTTATTTTTAGGAAACAACTTTTTGTGATCTCATGCCATGCCATCCAATAAATCAACCTGCCAACTACAAAAATAATGTTCTGGATGCAGACTAAAACTAGTGGGTGACAACATGTCCGAACATTGTGTGGTGGATGGGGATATGACTTACCTAGTGTAAAAAATGTATCAGTAAGCCATGAACATTGTCATTTAAATATGGGTCAGCCAGAATACATTTTTGTTGTTGTCTATTCATTATACCACTATTTAGTGGGTACAGGCTGAGGGTAGAGTAAAGTCAATATATCATATAGCCCCCTCTCTATGCACACTCAAAAATAGTGAAAATAGTAATACAGCTAAAATTTTACATTTTAAATAGAGAGCAACAGTTTTTTGTTTTTCTTTTAACAAAGGAGTAATAAATAGCTGTTATAAACAGCACATAAAGAACACGGTAGTCGATACAACTTAGGCAAACTATTTCTGGCAGCATCTCCTTCATTGGCTGAGGAAACTCCATCAGTGAAGACAACAAAGACAAATGTACAAACATTAACTATCAATCCATAGTCAAAATGATTGGCTCAAATAGGATGGCTTGAGCTGGCAAGTAGGCTTAAAGGCTAACATTTTAATGACAACAACGACATCAAAAATTAAACACTGAATGTAGGGTCATGGAACCTTCACTCAGCAGGAACAGAGAAAGACAAGTAGAATATGTACAATGTAGCTATTTTGTTGAAATATGTGTATGTCCCTCAGTATTTTGCATGTGGTATGGCCCTTGAGCCTCAGTGTTTACATCTTTGTGCAATGTCTGTGCATATACTCAGTGTATATGACCAGAAATAAGGAAAAAGAAAAGAAAAGTTGTATGGAAGTACGAGCAGAAGGCTTGTGTATAAAATCCATGGTTTCCATGGATTCATTGGAATAAATAAAAAACTGACACCAGAGTGAATCTGCTATCTTCATTGTCAACATTATCTAAGATCTCTCTCTGTGTGTTAAGCTCAGTGCCTAGGCACCTGTTCACCTTTTCACTAGGACTTTAAGATCCATGATGGAAATGAATCCTACATTCAATCTGTTATATGTCTGTTATAGTTTAAGTTCAAATAATAATTTAACCACAATGGATGTACTTAACTTAATAAGTAGGGTTAATAGGTTCCTGATAGTCTTTGAAAAATGACATAGAAGAAAGCAATTGTCACTCATTTCAAAGAATGGGAGTTTAATAATCCACTTGCTTTGATTAATGCATTACTGACTGAATATGACTAGTTCTGTTTTCATTTGTTGGGAAAGATGAAAGTTTGTTTGAAGTTGCAGACTGTGACTGTTTTTCTTCACTGAAAATTTACCTTTTTGTGCCCAGTCATAATGTTCACCTTTATCTGATGAAAGAAGCTGAGAGCAAGACACAGAGGGACACAACTCAAAAGTTGCTGCTGCATTACCAGGTGCAATGTATTGCTTTGGTTACCACCTGCCTTCACTCACAAAGTGAATTGACGGAATAAGAATCAATGTTAACACAAGACTTGCGGGTATATTATAATAAGTATAACTACCACCGGATCAATTCCTGGCTACCTCCGCACGCTAATCTCGGCGCACAACCCCACCAGTTCCTTGCAATCCTCCACTGCCAGTCGCCTAGTGGTCCCTCCCCTACGGATGTGAACATTGTCTGGTCGACTCTTCCCAGCACTTGCACTGACATGGTGGAACGCCCTTCCTGAGGACATCAGATGATCTGATGTCTACACCACCTTCAAGAGGAAACTGAAACCGTTCCTCTGCCGCCAATACCGCTCGCCTCAGTCCTGAAACAGCCCAAACAAATCATATGAAGTCAGAATGCCAGATATGTATTAGAATTCACAAATGATGCGTCTGGTTTTGTGGAATTTGACTGCCGCCTTAGGCTATGCCATCAGCTAATATATCTAAATATGTTTGAGAGGCAATGTTATGCAGTGCAGTGAATCCCTACTTATTTTTCAACTGTGAATTAAAAAATTTAGTTTAGCAAATTTAATTTGTTCAATTTAGCAAATCAACAACCTATAGGTATGTCAGGAACATGATGCAAATTCCATTTTATTCATGAGGCATTCATGTCTTCACACATGAGGGAACATTTTTCAAAATCTTTGGTGGGTAACTCAGAGAGGAAGGAACTCAGACAGGAAGGAATTCCTCAGGATATCTCACAGGTTGAAATGTTTCATGTTTTTTGTATATCAATTCTTAGCAACTAGCTAAATGTAAAAAAAAAAAGCAATTAGGCTATGTGAAGTTAGAAAGTAAACTATTTAAGAGAATTAAGGTTTCAGATCAGAAGTTATGGCTGGCAATGAAGCGTTGATGTTTTTGGTTTTTATTCCAATTTTTTATGAACATTGTGTTGAAAATATATACAGTATAGTATAGTATATATATAATGCATCAAACAATAACATAATTAAATACTATATATATATATGTGTGTGTATAAACACAGACAGTTGTAATTAATGTGGGACAATGTCTCTTCTAACAGTTACCACGATTAATAGAAGACAAAAACTTCTTAAAGCAAAACAAAGAATGGTTAACACAAAGAATAGAAATTATACAAAGCTATTGATTATGACTCTGCCGTGAATTTTTATACTAAGTGGACTGTTCAGGATTTCTTGTCCTTAACTAGAACATGTTGCTTTATATAAAGACAAATGGCAAGTTTGCCACGATTCCCTCTCAAGTGCCTAATTTCAGGTTCAAATCTTAGCTATGCTCACTCAGTATTTTGCGTGTGAGTTTTGATCGTATGTGCCCCTGCTAGTTAAACTCATTATTACAGGAGTGCCACTCGTCATTTATGATTGGGGAAGCCTGCCTAACATGTCTCTGAATTATGAACAAGAGCTACAATCTGGATCTAAATTGCATTGATTTCAGCACAGGCCTATTTTGCACCTCAAAAACCCCTAAAACACCCGGCCCTTCTCTTTTCTTCCAAAAGCATCCTCTTCCATGCTGCTCAAAACCCTATGACTGATGATGGGGTTCACATTTGATCCATTTGGGAGCTGTAGCTACCTGTGCTTGGCCTTGTCACCATGGTGTTAGTGTCCTCGTAAGGGCTTTCAGATGTCAGAACATATGAGTAATGTCAACCCAGTTTCTGCTGCAAATAGTGGAAATTTGAGTTAAAGAATGTGAGTTAACCATTAACTATTGGCTGACTAGATAGTTTACCTAAAGAATTGTCACTAACTGTCCACAGAAAAACAAGGAGCAGACATCTCAAGTGTGTCGATTTTAACTTGATTCCTGCAAACCTGCAAATGGTCAGTATTCACCCAGAAGCTATACCATCCTTCTGGTTTGAATGCATGTCAATAACTTGGGGAAGACTTAATCAAATTATATAGTAAAAAAATGAGAACTGGAAGCTCCAGTGGGCATACTGACAATCACGTTCTTTTAAATGTTTTTTACATAATGTCAGCTGTTCTACCATTGGGTGCACTGTAATAATTTTTATTTGTAAGAATGCATGTTACTTTTTTGTAAATACCTACTTCTAAATCAAAACACAGAGCCCAAACCCTGCAAAATGCAAAATCTGCAGTACATCTTCATTCTGGTACACCACCAAAATATTTTGGTAAATAAAACTTCAATAACTGCAGAATCACAATCATTCTACCAATTTCGGTTATTTCTGTTTTTTTTTTTTTTGACAATTTATTGACAGTTTTGACTGATTTTCTTATCTGACACCAGGGGGCATACCCAGCCCAACCCCCTGCATCATCATCAGTGCATGGAAGAGGCAGGAATTGTCAGCACAAAGTTTTACAAATAAGAGACCAGAACAATGGTGGTGGAGGGGGTTTGTGTCTGATACACCCCCTGCTGGTGGGGCTTTTGGCAATCAATCAAAATGACACCAATCAAGTCTGAAAAGAGGAAATTCCTGGAGCAAATTTACTTACTGATCCCAGACCAGGTAGAATCAACACTCATATGACACATGACACATATGGTTCTGCAGCTATTGATATCAAGCAAATATTATGCAGATGTTCCTCATGGTGCCCATGCTGCTTGTACCACACGCAAAATTGGCTGGTGACTATATAACAAAGTCAATTTTGGTCAATTTTTTGTCATTTACACTGCACAATAAAATAAATAAAATAAAATGTGAAATAAAAGAAGTTTGATACTTGACACACTACATTAAGGCGAGTGAAACGACTTTACCATAATTTCGAAGTGGTCTACCAGCAAGCACGTGAGCCCAGGATCATAATGGATTAGATTTTAAACACGCAATTATTGGACCAAAGTTACTATTGAAGTCAAATGATGCACTTTTTTAACAACAATAAAGCAAGAAACCTAAGGCTGTGCCTCATGTTCTTCCTCGACTCTCTAAAATAAAATGATATTCAGACATTTTTATTCTCTTTCGTTAGGAAGCTATTCAAGCACAGAAAAAAAACGAATATCTTCTCTGCTAATTAACACTCAACGGTGCTTTATTAAGGTTGATGTTTGCTGGTTGGAATAAATCGTATGGCTTTAATTCGAAAACTGAAATCCTAAACATGCTGCTAAGAGTGCGAGTTCATTTATTTTTTAATATCCACAGCAATAAAGGCTATTATATTATTCCACCTTTCACTGCCCTTCAATTCATAGTTTATATAAGATAAATTAATTGTATAGTTGATAACCAGATGAACACTTTTGCCAGTGATGTTGAAGCCGCAGTCTCTCAAAATCGAATCTAAGCAACTTGGGGTGTCTGATATAACAATTAGCAGGCCATTCAAATTTAGAATTTTCGTAAATTGCTGCGTGAATAACATTACTGCCATGTGGATAGTGAATCTAAGGACTATCTAAACGTTACGCACCACGCCAAACAGATGCTAAGCTTGCTGGACAGTTCTTTTCCAATTGTTTTCCAAGTGTTACTCAAATAGAGTAATCACTATTATTATTATTCAAGAAACATCTTATATTTTCTATATACATTTTTGCCAGATGTACAAACAATACTAACCAATATATAAAATAATAATTTTATTTAGTTTCATCTGGTAATTGTGATAATTAAACATAAAGCCCAATTTAGTGTGTGAAGATCATTCCAGTTCCTGATTATAAGAAGTTTGAAATATATTTTTTTTAATAGATTGATTTATTCGTTGAACTCTTTCTGATTTTGCAGAATATGTAAATGATTGATATTTGAATATTGTGTCTGGGGCAGAACTATGATAAAGGAAGTCCTGATGAGTTCCTTCCTTCCTGTGTTACCCACCAGGGGTTTTGTTATTATTATTCAGTGTTATTTGATATCTGAAGACAGTGCTTGAAGATGTTATCAGCATACTTTAATACACCAGAATGCCTCATGCAATTGTTTTCATGAGGCATTCTTGTGTAATAACGTATACTGATAACATATTAAAACATCATTATTTCGTGCTGTTGAATTACCATGGTTATTCCTGATAAATTCACATGATGTTCCTGATAGTTTTTCTCATGTGCTAAACCACCTTAATTCAGAATGAATGAATCCCCATTATAAGATAGCGTCACTAAAAACTACATAAGCAATCTTAAAGGTATTACAACAATAAAAAGAAAGTGTCAAAACTTCTATGACTGATGTCCAAAAAATTTTTTATACTCTTACCTTTTTACTCTTGTCACACATTCAGATCAGGGCTGGATCTCCTTTGTTTGCGTCATTTACAATCCTATATGTGGACTGAAACCCAGCACTTCGGTGGCCAATTTGATGTAGCTTTTGATGCCTACTGTTGCTCTGTAGCCAGTTTCGGTTGCCGTGGTTTCCAAGATGGTATCTCAGTGATTATTCTGAGCCCCATAATACCTCTCGATTACTCCCAGGTGTACAGCACCAACCAGTTATCCACAGCTTTTGTGTTGGTTAGTGTATTATTGCTTGCCCTTCTTCAAATGATCCTGAATCTGCTTCTAGTAACAAGGCTCATTATGTTCATCGATTCTGTACAGTGTATTGCTTATTGGAGGCTTTCATGAGAGTTTCATTAGTTCCATGCCTAAAAGGTCTTGGTTATTTGGAAGCCATGCTATGCATCTGTCGTGGGACGTTCTGGGCTTTTATTGATTCAAGACCACCTTAACTTTCGACACAATCAAATACTATAACAGTATATTTTAAATATTTTTTATTCTCCCATAAAAATGAACTACTCAATTATCTCCTCATTGTTAATGTGAACCTAACTGAAGGAAGCAAAACAACATAAATACTTCACAGGCTTAATAGCTGGGTGATAGTATGTAAAACATGAACATTTAGCAAAAATTCTAAAACACGTTTGCAATTATTATGACATTAAATGTGTTTTAAATTTTTTTGCATACTTGCGTTCATTTGGAGGCTTTGGTTCCATCACAATGTACTGTAGTGCAGGGCCTTAATGTTGGTGGTGGAAATGTGACAAACAAAATATATAAAATGTGTCAATTTAACGTAGAGTAAGGATAAGACGTATGCACTGAAGTCAGGAATACCAATTATAGGTGTGTGACAATAAGACTTAAATTAATTAGATTGCTTTGATATAAAACATATTTACAGAAAAGAAGACATCAGCTTCTTTTCTCATGCTTAATATTTTCGGAAATATGTTAGAATTCAAAAACAACACCAACACGTGGTTTTGAGCAAGAACTCTTCTGCAGAGATGACAAAGACATGATAATATGTTCAAAATAATATTGTAATCTGATTGGATATTGAAGACATTGACAGGTGACATCTAAATCCGATGGCATGATTTTGTATGCTCCAACCACGGTCCTGCAATTTACCTGGCTTTTTGCAGTTTTCAGAAACTGCACATAGCACCTTTTGAATGAAGACAACATGGTTACTGGGAATTCAAAGCCTTTTAGGCCAGTTGTGCCAGGCTCGACAGAGACCCTTCAAGGGGGCTTGGGTGAACAATTAAAAGAGCGTGGCACAATTATAAAGTTGTGTATGCCAACATTTGGTTGTTTTTCCATAATCAACAGTGTCTTGTAAATAATTTTCCTCTGCGTCATAGAGAATGTTTTAAATGAACTGAAATCTCCTTTTGAATCAAGAGCGAGCCACAAGACCACTGTTGTAAGATAGCCATGGCGCACTGAGGCAATGTGCCAGGCTGAAAGGTTGAAGGGTACCCTTTCAGCGCTGGGATTTATTACCTCTGGGTCCACAGGCTTGACTCCCCAGCCACGCCACGTCGAGCGCTGCTGCAGAGGTACTAAGCGATGCTTTTCACACTGGCTCTGCTGACAAGCAGCACTTGGAGTGTTCTCTTCACTGACACATTTAAAGCAGCTCACTCCCGGCAGCATCGTCCCCACGTCCTCTGAAAGATAGCTAAAACCTCTAAAATGTCTTATTTTTAAAAGCGGCACACCGCTCTGTCTGCTCCCAAAAAACGTTCTGCTGTAGCGCAACAGAAATCGGCGATAGCTTTATCAAAAGGGAGATACAGAAGCTGAGAGCGGCTCAAGCTTTTAAGGCCCAACCTTTTACCACCGCTAACTTCGGGTTTTATTTTAGCTGCCACTGCACTGCATCCTGGTTCTGACCAGCACGTAGACTCTCTGGTTCTTTCTGGCTTACATTTGTTTGGATCAGCCGTTTGTAAACGCTCCATGTCAGCACACATATGGAAGATAACAAACTTTCACTGCTCTGGAAACTTCATTTTTTCTATCCCAGCAATTTTTTGGGGCGGGCATGTGGGTTTTACAGTTTGTTTTTAAAAAAGCTTGTGATTAGTTTTGATCACTCAGGATTTTGTTAGTTTTAGCACTATCTTAACCCGTAATAATGTGTTCATGACGAAAGCAATAACACTTGAATACATTTATCATTCAAAGTAAATGGCAAGCAGACAGTCAGTCAGACAAAGAGGCGGGAGACTTTCAGTCTATATATAGTACTTTCTTTGTTTTTGATTGACGTATGCAATTACTTGAAAAACGTGTGTGTTGATGAAGTTAAATTGAGCTGATGATTCCTTAACTGTGTTAGTCCTCATCATTTACAAAAATGCAAACAACAGCAAAGGCATTTGATAGAAAGGTAGAAACAGAGGTGCACCTGACTCACCCTTACTGCATGGACAAGGGGAGGGACTAGAGCCGGGATGGCTTCATTTCTGTTCCTTTCACATATGTAGGCCTATTCAGTTTTTTTTTTTTTCATTTAATTCTCAGTTGGCCAAGCTGGTTGTCATCAGTCGCTTTTCAGATGTCCTGTGTGTTGGAATTATGAGGTCAGGGCCCCAGACCACTGGAAGGAATTCTTCTCCCCGCTCCCATTCACAACTCCGGCCCGTTTCATTGGATGGCTCGTCATTGTGTCACAGAGCAACCACCAGGTACAGTGATGCTTTTGTTCCGGTTAGACACTGAGCTGAATGTCGCTGTGGAGATACCCAGGGCTGAGTGGTAGTCTTTCAAGGGCCTTTGTCCTTGCTTTTACCCCTTTTCTACAGACTGCTCCTCTAGAGAATAGCAAGGACATTTATAGCTGGGGCAGCTCCTCGGCTGTTCATACCACTGTGTAGACAGAGTCTTTAGTGGGTTGGTCCTGAAAGCCATGACATCAAGTGAGATAAAAAGTCAAGTCTGTGGCTATTGTTTAGTTCTAAATGCTTTCACTTTGTGTACATTTAAATAACCGTTGCTTGTTTTTCAGTGTTCTCATTAACCTTCCTGTTTGAGAAAATGGGGACAAGAAAGGTAGGAGGGTATGTCAGGCAGAGGAAGAAAATGAGAGTCCTGTTGATGGAAGACTGTGATATTAGACTGATAAGTGAATAGACAAAGGTGTTCAGCCAGTAAGGGCTAAACTGACAATTGCTGATGTGTCATCGTAAGGTCTAGTGACCAGAAAAGACCATATTGACTTTTGGGTTAATCGTCTTGTCATATATCTCACATATATAAGGGTTTTGGATTAATACTGAGCGTGAAACACCGACAAATAAAATCTTTAGGAACAGTAGATTTCAGTTTAAATTTTGGTATAAAGTGGTTTGACCTCAACTTCCAACATCAGATTTGGATCAGTAGTTTTTATATATCTTATAATTTATAAATGTATATTGAGTTTTGATAAACTTTCACTTTAACATAATTTAGCTGAAACACGAAAGTTAAATCTACTCCGCAAAGCCGAGCAAGTGTGACCTTTCAATAAAATAGTAGTACAATTACTTTGCATTGATGTAATTTTATTAAGGTTGTATTGCTTTCCAAAATAAAATTAAAAAATTAATAAGATCTGAATATCTGCACTCCAAGAGTTACATCCCCACAATTGCAACCCGTGCTACAATGTGTAGTCTCTCGGAGGTAGTTGATAATGCCAAAACATCTATCACATAAAATGTCCAACATTATACAATATATTTGGAATCAGCTATGTTCAGCGGCAACCGGAGGAGAACCTGCAGGTGCCTGGGAAGCAGACGGGCGTCTCCAAGAGAAACCCTGCCAGCCTTGGCCAGCACTCATGTCATTTTCCATTTGCCCCTGCGAGTCCAGAGAGGCGCGTCACAGTTGGCGAAGAACAGGATCCGGCCTAGAACCTTTAATCCAGAACAGGGAGGCTCAGTGGAAGCTTTACTTGCTGAGGTAATTGGGAAGCCCCTCAACCTTATAATATTAATATTAAATATGAACTTACCAGTGAAATATTAAGATTATATTCAACTAATTTTGTTTTTATAGTAGACATATTAGATACTAAACTGGCAGCCCAGTTACTTGGCAGTCTTAGAGAAATTCAGGGACTT
>JAOYSI010000001.1:389049-400223 GCA_025775065.1 Hiodon alosoides | reverse complement strand
TCGCCTGGTTCTCTTAAGAAGCCGGGAAAGTTCGATTTCAGCGCCCTGTCGCCCCAGACGAGGTCGCCCCGCATGGCGTTCACCCACCACCCGCTGCCAATGCTGGCGGGCGTGAGACCAGGTGAGACCCGAGGCGCCTCCCCTCGCCAGGGCCAAGGCGCCGAGGGGGTGGGGGTGGGAGAGGTGTGGGAGGGGGAGAGACGGGGCTTCCTCCCTGAAGACAAAGAAAAGAACTCCTTCATGTGTTTCAAATCATTTAAACCTCCCTCCCTTCCTCACAAACCTTTTTGAAACCAAATTAAAAGGCAAAAACAAATGATCTCACCTGTGATTTCCTCCTACCTGCTTCCTCTGAAGTAACCAATCAACAAAAGGATCTGAATGATTTTCCCCCCCTACCCCTTGATGATGAACTCCGCCTCCTCCCTGTCTCCTCCCACCTGCACTACTCTTGTGTGAACTGTAAATGAATCAAAGCAAGACCCAGAAGAGTAGAACCCCCTTGGTCTATCGCTCATCAGCTCCACGTTTCTGTCACACCCGGATCACTGCTGTTTTGGTCAGCGTTTCTGCGGCAGGTCTGTCGGACATTCTTAACATCAGCTGCTAATGGGGTTTGCAGCCCAGATCAGAGTAATCCGATTTCCTGCGATGCTACAGGGGCAAAGCGCCATTGTCATTACCGGTGCAGCCTTTCGACCGGTAGCGTTAGCGTCGCACAGGGTATCGAGGTTGAGGATCCAGTCGCTGACAACAACAGTGGTTTCTCCTCTCCATTCTGCATTGTCCTGAATCGACCCCTGTCTTCCACCCTCACCGCCCTTCACTCCCTTAACTTGCCTCTCCCTTTGCCTCTGTCCCTGAAAAAGGCTTTGGTGTGGGACTGTCAGTGCTGTTATTAGGCTTTGTCTGTGACTGGAACGGGTTGTCATGGATCACTGTTAGAGACTGGGAGCTGGTAAAGATCTCATAATAAAATTCAATGTCTGCTCGGGCTTATTGCTGCGATCAGTGCACCTTGTCAGTACAAACCAAGTCTTAATTTAGAGTCTTATGAAGGAATGTTTTTTGAAGGAAGTGTGTAATGTTCTTCACAGGAACAATATGGTTGGCACTATAGTTGGCAAAGTTTATTTCTAGCTGTGGAATTGGCCGGGTTGATGGTGTGAAATACGTGAGTGCTTGAGCTGTAAAAAAATTCAATCCACTATTCCATAAACTTGAAGAATACTGAAGATCATATTGTAGGATTTCATTTGGGTCATACAGGAACTGATCATCGCAATGGTTTTATTCTCTTTCTTCTCGAATCGATGAAGTGAAGTTGATTGTAACATGCTGTACTAAAACGACGCTGTCAACACTGGCCACTTACTCAGTGGCGCTCTGTTGGTTTGTCTGAGGTCTTCCACTTTCGCCTGAAGCACTTCAGTCCAGTTTTTGGATGAATTTGCGATTGAGATGTCATTTTCTAGATCTGATGTTTACTGTGTAGATGCCGTGTCTTGTTGTTGTGTGTGTTTGTCAGTTGTGTGGAATGGGATGTTTCCTGGAGTCTGTAAAAAAAAAAAACGATAGGATAGTTTTTTCTTTCCTGAAGTGTAGTGTATATTCTCAAAAGTAATATCAATGTGTAGCCTTTGCTGTTTGGGAAATAAATGCTAGTCTTTTGTAGTTTTGTAGTGCCAGTGGTAAGGACATTTTTAAACTGAAAGCTGTAAACGTTGCTTCTAAATTGCATTGCCGATCTCAGTTAATTTGATCACTGACAATTTGGTATTAGTTAACTGCTATACTGACAGATACTGACAGGTTTTATTAAGTAATTCCTCTAAGCATCAGACTGCTGTTACAATATCACATCATCTAATCCTGGTGAATTTCCTGACTTAATTTCCTTTGAAGAATTGCACAGCTTTTTGGATTGTCTCAATGCAGCCGTGGATTTCAGCTCCACAAACCTTTCCTATTATTTGTCATTTTATTGTTTGATTTTAAGTATTTAAATTACATAAAACTCTTGAAAGCCCTTAGCTGGTAATGGTTGGATAGGTCAAAGCATGCGTTAACCAAGTTAAAGTTAATTAAACAGTTTAGTGTGTGTGTTGGGGAAGGGAGATGAGTGGGATAGGAGAATTTGTATGCGTGTCTGAACACTTGTGTTGGTGAGTGTGTGTATTTATACGATTTAATGGGTTTTGTGGATGTGCGCGCATGGGTGGCAAGTGAAAGTGTTTGTTGCATTGTTTTGTGGTGAGTGGGGGGTGGGGAACGACGGCCAGGCCTGACTGCCCCGGAGAGCTTGGCTCCAGCCCAAACCCCTAATGAGATTAAGGAGGAATAAAGAAAGAAGGAGGGTGGGAGAAGGTATCGCTCCTGGGCCCTGCAGCGCCCAAAAATCCACAAGGCTGGGAGAGGGCACCGGTTAGCAAGCTTTACACAGGGCAGCCAGGGGCGGACGGCCACGCAAATCAGGAGACGGGAAGCAGAGCCGCCCAGATTACGGCAGGGAGAAAGATGCGTTTGCTCGCACGGTCAGTGAGTAACTTGGAGCGACATCGCGGATGGATAACCAGATCATTAGAACAATAAGCAGAGCCCAGTATTACATAGACCCACAGCACTCGTTTCTGGTTCAGCTCCATGTGTTGCCGTTGTTGCACTGTTTAAGCTCACCCTCAAGGACACATTACGTTGCCTGACAGATAACGTTGCTGGAGCGCGAATACACGCTCGCGCACACTCACAAAATGTGCTTGTCGAAGAAAACCCATACAAACAGCTTGTCATAAATAAACCACCAACAAAAAGCAAACAGAAAAGGAATTTTTTTGTAGTTATAATTAATAATAATATAATCTCAATGAAGTCTGTTGTGTTTTCTACTTTAGGTGTTGTAGTCCGTTTACAGTAACTAGAGGAAGTTCTATATGTGACACACTTATTTTGTGGCATGAATTAATTAATTCTGCAATACCTTGTTCATTTTTCAGTGTGAGCGTGTGTGTGTTCATTTGGGGTTGGATTTGCAGATGAACAGGCAGGCAGGGTAGGTTTTTTGTGTTGACAACTGCGTTTACTTTTCCACTTTCATCTCAATAGGATGAGGCCTGGGGAAAAAAGGCTTCATTTTGTTTTCATGCGAGTCTGTGTTTCTGTCTAACCCGTGGACTGGTGTCGCTTGTGTTGTCTCCACATGACTTCAGCTGAATGCGTTGTCCCCGGCGATGCTGCCCCGAACGCACACGGCTCTGCATTCCAGTGACTCTCTCCTGACTCTTTCTGTCTCCTGCAGGGAGTCCCCGTGCCTCAGCCTCCGCCCTGCACTTCCCTTCTTCCTCCATCATCCAGCAGTCCAGCCCCTACTTCACCCACCCCACCATCCGCTACCACCACCACCCGGGACAGGACCCCCTCAAGGAGTTTGTGCAGTTTGTCTGCTCGGACGGCTCGGGGCAGGCTGGCACCCAGGTAAGGAGGAGGATCGAGGTCCGGGGTCGAAAGTACACACAAACACAAAACCTCGGCTCCGTAATAAATGTTCCTGAAAAGACTCTGTCATGTATAGTGTACCTACAGTATTACATTTAACCCATTTATATATTATATTATATTATATTACCTTTTTACTATATAGATGGCTATTTGCTGAATACCTTGCTTAGGGGTATATTGGCTGGGCCCCATCTGGGTTTTGAACGAGCAATCTTCTGCTAACAAGTCTTATCCTCTAGATCACCTGCTGCTTATCAGGAAGCAGTTATACATGTAAAGTACTGTGGCTTATACACTACAGGGAGCTTGCTGTTTTTTTCTTTTCTTGTTTTAATATAATTTGGAATTGCCAATTTCTTTTTTTCACCAATTGTGCTAAAGCGTCTCGGCTTGTTGCCACAAATCCTGCTGCCACACACAGGGAGCATGAGGAAGTACCTCTAATCTCCTCCAAATCGAGCTAACCATCTCTTTTACACTCTGTAGGCCACACAGGCCGCACGAGGTTAACACCCCTCTCAATCGTACCGCAATCTTGCTGGGGCCCGGGAAGCAGATATAAATGAATCATTACCAACGAGCCAAGAAACCCTAACATTTTACCCACCCCAGCACAGGCGCCACTCAGCCAATTGTGATTAGCCGCTGTGCAAACCGGCAAACTCCAACTCCTAGGGATCAGATTGCACTTGGGTGGCTTTATTGGCTGGGAGGTGGTTATGTTCCGATAAATGGAGTACTCAGCTTGACTATGATACTTTATGGTACTTTCACCATGGTTTACACTATGAGCATTATGAATATCGTGTTTTCTAACTGCTAAAAAAACCTTAAATGTCAGGCTCATGCACAGAATTGCCCCTCACTAGCTTTCCACACTATCTAAGCGACGACATATGCCTTCCTGTCTGGCATTTCAGCTGCTGGAACCTGAAATATTACCCATGAAAATTGCTTTAAAATCTGGGAAAGTTTGATGTGGACACTGTCTGGCTGAAAGGTAAAATGTTAACAATCTGGAAAAAATGTGTGAAGTCAGAGCACGCTCGCCGACTACGCCACCAGAGACAACTACATTTTTGGTTTCCTTTGTTCTTCTACTAAAAAAATGTAACAATTAGACAGTATTCCCCTCAGATAACCTGCAGATGGTGGGTGTAAGACACACTGAGGTCACGCGCTTCATGTGCTTGTGTTATCGCTGTTGTCCGTTTTCTGTGAGAACTGTAAAGACTGATAAAACAATAACCTGGGCTTCAAAAGTTTTAGCCATTATTACACACTTTCTTTCATGTGTTGTCATTGTTATTTGCGCTGTACAGAAAAACTTTTGTTTTTGTTTTTTTTGTTTTGTTTTTTTTGCTCCGCCCACCCCCTCAACTTATGTAATCATACGCACCAAGACTTGAACACGGCACATTTGAACTGCGCAGTCATAATTTTTTGTCGTTTTTTTGATCTGAATGAAATTTTTGTTGTGTTGCATTTTTCATGTTTGATTTGTAGTCATGTGATGAACAAAGCCCTTCCACTCTGCGCTCCTCCCCCCCCCTTTTTTTCCCGTGGATCTGTTTTGATGAACCCTAGCATTTGTTTTCTACCCCCCTCCGCGCCAGATCCCTTGTTCATTTCCGTGGTGACATTTTTTTTTTTCACGCATCCAAACTTCATCCTTTTGTTGTGGTATTGAGTTTGGGTTTGATATTTTTTCCGGCAAAGCGTATCCGATTTTTTTCACCAAGCCTCTGGAGCTGCCTGCCTGCTTCCTCCTGCGGTGTACGAGTTGTCACTGTCGCCCTGAACCTGTCTGTGTTGTCCCGCAGCCAAACGGGAGCGGCCAGAGCAAAATGCCGGGCTCCTTCTTGCTGCCTCCACCTCCCCCAGTGGCCCGCCCTGTGCCCCTCCCCATGCCCGACTCTAAACCCAGCAGCACACCCCCTGACGGCGGACTCACCTCGCCCGCATCTCCGTGTAAGTGACACCACAAATGAAACAAAATTTCAACAACAAAAAAGCAAAAACATGCAGTGCTGAACTGGGAACCCCCGTCCCCCCCATTAGTGATGAAACATCTACCCCATCCTACCTCGACTTGACCGCCCCTCACATCCAATATCCCAACCCCCCTCAACTTTTAAAGCCAGGTTAGACTCAAACAGGTCCCCCTCCAAAGTCAGCTCCCGTCCAAAGTCAATCTTCTCGCGCGACCCACGTCCATTCCGCTTGGGTGATGGGTGTCAACAGGCTTCCACTCCAAAGCCAGCCATCGGGATCACATCCCCCTTCCTTTGGGTTCTCAAGTTTGGGGTGTTGCTCCATAGGAATACAACTGCCGCCGGCACTCCATGCTGATTTCTTTACTTTTTAATTCAGTTCTTTAAAGGGGCCTAAAGGGGCCTACTCTCTGACATTCTTAATGACAATCATGTAGAGAAAGGAAGCTGTTATGGGCCAGAGACTGGACTGCTGAACCCTTCCCCTTTTTTATTTATTTATTTTTTAATTGAAGCAAAGTTTGGTCATTGTGGACTCTAAGCCACAATTATATAGAACCAACCCGCACTTCAGCACAAATCTGTCTTGAAAGAATGTAGTCAGCACACTTTTATATGAATTATTACATTTTTCGGTTAATCCGTTGGAGCTTTTTGGCTGCCGTTGTTGCTGTTGATTAGCATAATGCAATGAGGTCATCTTTGGACATTATGGCGCCTGGGGTGTGCTCGCCTACGAAGTGAATGGACTGCTGGAGGGCGGAGTCGGGCGATGGGAGAGGCGCCCGTGTTTCTTACTCGCCACAAGGGGGCACTGGACGGAGCATTTTTTGTTGTTTTTATTTTTTATTTTTCTGTCTTTGTCGTTGTCTGTTTTTTTATGTTATTCTCCCTCGCCCAAGCAATTTCCTTATCGCTGTTTTGAATTTGTTGATGTCGTTTGTTCTCTAGATGAGAAAATGTGTGAATTTGCCTTTACTCTCTAAAACTCCTTACTTCCCCTCCACCCCCTTCTTACACTACACACACCTATCCATACCCAAGTCCCATTGCTTCCTCTGCCGATTCCCCCACCGCAGCCTCACTCCAGCCCAGGTCAGTGGAAACAAACACTTCAGTTGTTAATCATTAGTTGGAGTCCACCACTGGCTCACAAAGTCTCTCAAAGCCGTGACACAATTCATTCAGCACCAAAGCCCAGGTTTCAATCGGGTGCACCACCTGTCCGGTGTGTGCCGTGTGTAGGTAAACAAAGAGTTCCAGCAGAGCCTAGGCTCGTTTCATCTGCAGTACTACATGGCTACAATGAGAGCGGTCTTTACCCCTATGACCTTCATGGTAGGCTCAGTGGTACTGCACCGAAACGATTGCGATCCTAACCTCTATGATTTCCACTCTGCCCCGAGGTACTGTCAGTGCTGTTGTTCCAAAACGAGAGTGGCCCTAACCTCTCTGACCTCCCCTCTGCTCTGGCTGACACTATGGCCAGTGTGAGATATATATATATATATATATATAATACTTTGCCTTTTGTAGAAGGCATGGTGGTAGCTATGGCAGATTATAGTCAATGATATTATTTTTAAGATTATTTTTATAGATTATGCAGATTTTATACAACACTTGAATCATCAATATCAGTTTAGAATGTGTGATATCATCGCACGCAGCTGGGGCGGAGTTGAGCAGTGAAGTTTAACTGACTGCTATCTCTCCCTCTCTCTCTTTCCGTTTGCAGCATACTCCACGCCAGGCTCCACAGCTCCCAACAGGTTTGTCAGCATCGGATCACGGGACAACTTTCTGAACATCCCCCAGCAGACCCAGGTATGAGACAACCCTCAGTCACGGTTAACCACAGCCGCACTGCATTGCCCTGCGCCTCCCTCATTACCAGCTGCACTTCTCTCATTAGGGTCTGACCGCCCCCGCCTCCAGCAAGCTCAGCTCAGCTCAGCTGCTCTCCACATGGAAGCAGAATTCCTCCCTGCCTGCTCTCTCTCGCTCTCTCTCTCACTGCTCTAAAAGTCAGCCTGCAGATGTTACACACACTCTAACCGCTGTGCCAGCTTCCCACCATTTATTCCTGTTTGTCCTTTCTTTTCAAGCTTGTTAAACAAGAACAAGAACCGAACCACACACAGTCACACAAGCTCAGCCATCTACCTCGATTTTCTTATTCTAATTCAATGGTGCTAAGCATTCCATTGACGCACATGGCACAGTACAGAAAGCCACTGTGCTTCTGCAAATAACCCATGCAACACACTGACCCTGTAGTGTGCCATTCTGCACCCACAAAGCTGTTTGAGGCTGTGCCCTAAAAATAATTATTAAATTGATTGGGGAGTATGTTACACAGAGCCATGTGTAAAAAGTACCAGCTAAATGGCTTGATGATTATAGATTGTTCTTTAAAACGGTGACGCGGTCTTCAATTGGCCAAGGCTCTGAGATACTCGGTAGCCTTAATGTCTGGCCTGTTTGTGTTGGCCAACAGAGTAATTTTACACTGTTGGAGAGAAATAGTGAAATTATGTGCTATAGAGCTCTCTGGTGGCTGGTAAGAGACATATATTAGGAAAAATGGCAACACGGGATAAGAGAAAGAGAGAGAGAGAGAGAGAGAGAGAGAGAGAGAGAGAGAGAGAGAGAGAGAGCTGTTCTAAGCTGTGCACTCCTGTAAGAAGTCACGTCTCGACTGTCTGGTTGCCTGCAGCAACCAGACATGATGTCATAGCTCGTTGAACTTGAACTTGATGTGAAAGAGGGGGTGGGGGGTATTGTAAAAAGAAAAGATGGTCACTATTGGGAGAGAGTGAGAGTGATAGTGAGAGAAAAAAGAAAGAGAGGGATGGTTGACATTAAATTAGACATATAGAAAGTCAAGAAAGTTGAGAGGTCATAGACCCTAGGAATTGCTGGGAGAGAGCTGGGTTTGGGGAGTAAGTCTTATATGAAGAAAGTCAAGAAGGGTGGGAGGAGTCTAATGACTGTTGGCCAGGTAACTTTTTTTTATCGAGCAAAAGAAATGTCATTTCCTCAGAGGTATAAAGTTTCCAAGACCCTTGGTTTGTGAATGCTTGCTTGCTTGCAGCAGATCAGAGATGGCGATTCTCGGAGAAACTCGATTCTAAATACCGTTCCTTTGGTTCATTCCATTGCTGTCTGAAGCGTCTAGTACAGCTGCTTCAGAGATGATCACATGCCAAAATCCCATCATTAAAAGCAAATGGATGTGCATGTGCGTGTGCTCGTGCAGGTGTGAATTTGACTTGCTGACGTGATGTATCTGTTGTAAATGTTAGAAGGATGAAACGTGTGCACCTTAATGTTTGAAGTTTGAAAGTGGTCATGTTTTAGATAATGAAGTGTCAGGTTTGGATTGAGAGTACAGTCATTCCAGTAGTTCATGCACTTGGTTAAACTGGAAGGAGAAATGCAGTGTCCCACTGCTTAAAGTCCAGCCGCTGGTGTAGTAGGGCCATCTAATGGTCATCTTAGGAATTGTTTAAAGGACTTCTCTAAGGACAATTTCAGCCAACAGGTGTGCATCACTCTTCTATCCGTCCAAGTGCAAGTACTGTTGAAACTGTACTTTCAAATAATGTTTTTATACAGAAAATACCAATTTATTATTATATTATTATTGTGGCTCCAGCTACTAAAACTGAAGCCATTATCCTTTATTTAAAGTGTTTTTCCTTTCTGTTTTGCAGTCTTGGTTCCTCTGACAAGACCTGTCTGAAACCAGCAAATAAAATTTCGTCATTGAAATCGCTATAATGTAAAAACAGAGAGAGAAAAAAAGCAACTCACAGGAATTTGCCCTCCGACCCTTTTTATCTCCAAAAAAAACAGAAAAAGGAATTTTCAGCATGATATTATAAAGAATAATCACAGCACCACAAACCATATATACGTACAGAGAGAAAGGCATTTTAATGGTGAGGAAATCATGCGGTCAATGCGGTGAAGATGAGGAGTCATCTTTCCAAACCCTGGAAAGCAGATCAAAACCCTGTAGGAGAACAGCATCCAAACTGATTTGATTGCGTTTCATTTTTTCGTTGTGCAATAGCTGGAAAATCAAGAGAGACAAATCTGTGCAAATAAAAAGACTAGCATTAAGCAGGGAGAAAAATGAATAAGAGAAATGCATGGAATTAAACATGAAATTAATATTAACTTGTCGTCTAACAGGCAGTTTATTACACACGGCAGAGCAGATGCTGACACTGATTTTATTGAAAACTCTCCAGGGCATCAGTAAACCCAGGCCAGTGCATTGGGTTGGAGAGACTCCGTAGTGCGTCATCTCATGCTACATTCGTAATCACAGTGTCTTTGTTCTGTGATATGACACATGCAAGTATTTGACCATTGTCTGTGCATTGTTCTACACCACCGTAAAAGCAAACAAACAAAACAAAACAAAAAACCGTTGTCCTACAGAAGCAAGACTGTGCGCAGCTCATGTTTAGCATACTCTGGCGAACGCTGTCAGTGCTTTCACTGTGCAATACGCATTAGACGTCAGTGTGATCTTTTCTCCCACGTGCACTACTGCAACGAGCGAGGGGCGGAAACGCTTCGCACGCGGATGGGGGGCGGGGGGCGGTACAAACCACACAAGGCGATGGAAACGTCACAGTCAACGCAGTGCGGCTTTAAGCCCTGCCGCCGCAGCTCGCAAGCGCGTTCCTCCTCTCTGGATGAGCCAGTCGGACAAAGCACGACTCGTCTACAGACCTGCCGAAAAAAACAAGCCCAAAAGACCCTTACTCGTTCTGCGGTGACTCCACCTCAAAAAGCCAAACGCGAATCTGAATTGCATGTATCTGTCGATCCAAACTGGAACCCTATATCTCTAAAATGCATTGGAAAGCAATGTAACCTCTTGACAGCAACAACTGGGTTATCCACATTAGTCCTCATTTGCATTTGATTTTTTCTTTAGATTTTCAGTGCTGAATTAAGGCTTTGGTTGTGTTTGGGTTCTTTTTTTTTTCAATTTGCACTAGGTTTTGTGGTTTATTATTATTTGTGATTTTTTTTTTTTTTTTTTTGGATTTAGGTTTGCAGGACAACACGTTATTTCTTTAATCATTTCAGAAATCCATGTTTTCGTTTTAGGTTACAATGCAGACACTCATCTCAGACTCCTTCAGACAGGGGGATGAAACACACTATAGGTGGGTGGGGTTCAGGCAGGGCTGTATGAGGAACAGCAGGTATTGAGGGGTACAGAGAAGGACGGGTGTTGATTCTTACCCTCCTCTCTGAAGTTTACAATAACGTTTACATTATATTGGGGCAATGGCGCGGCACTGGGGCCCTGCTGTTGAACCTTTGAGCGGGTACTTAACACAGACAGCTTCAGTAACCATCCAGCTGCAAAAAATAGGCACAGTGTTAAATTTGAAGCTACATAAATTGCTCTGAATTAGAGTGTTAAGCCAAGCACATAAATAGTTAAATTCCTAGCTTGCCCCAATCCTTGGAGGATGCTGTGGCGCATGTGTTTCATTAGTTTTCGAGAGGAGGTCTCCAGAGTTGTACTGAAGGCTTTTAGACAAACTCCCCCAAAAGACACTGTTACTGGCCCCCTGCCCCTTGACTTCAGTTTCATTGGTGTCCCCCAGGACTTCCACTCCCGACCGTTCCAGCCGAGACACGCCCCCC